>QEPC01012601.1:396412-417457 GCA_003113815.1 Sphenodon punctatus | reverse complement strand
TACAGTTCTCAGTTGTAACATTACATACATGTGGAACCTTTTGCTCTACATATTTACCAGACTTGTAGTCTACATGTAGGCCCGTGTTACACGTGTGTGACCCTATGTTCCTCCGTGACAGTTGGGCATGGCAAGTTCTCCAAGCTGCCTACCCTTAAAGGGCCAGTGTCCTCCCCCACTTACCTTTATTCTCCTCAGCCTATTTCAGCCTTAGGCTGGTCCCTAGCTATAGGGCTGGTTTCAGCACACCCCACACCAGCATCCCTAGCCTAGTGACCAGTGCCCTTAAAGGGGCAGCAGCTATGACTGGCTGCATTCTGACACAGTGCTAAAATGAGGAAACTAGTTAGAAGGAAACTAAAAGGAGCAGTGGTGACAATTAAATGTCTGCAAGAGATGTAGAGACTACTTAAAAACACCATCATGAAAACCCACATTAGGTAGCAAGGGGACCAAACACCTGCCAGTGTGGCTAAATGGTGAGGTGAATGAGGCTATTAAAGCTGAAAAGATGTCTTTCAAAAAATAGTACGCTAGTTCTAATGAGGAAAATAGGAAAGATCGTAAACACTGAAAAATTAGATTTTAAACATTAATAAGACAGGTCAAGAGAGAATTGAACAGAGACTCACTAAAGAGGCAAAAACTAAAAATGAAAACTTTTTACATCAGAAGCAAGAGACCTGCTAGAGTCAGTTGGGCCATTAGATGACATAGGGATAAAGAGACACTCGGGGAGGATAAGGCCATTGCAGAGAAGCTGAATAAATTATTTGCTTCGGTCTTCACTGCAGAAGATGTTGGGGAGATACTCACACCAGAACTGATTCTTGTAGGAGATGAATTGGAAAAGCTGTCACAGATCAACGTGACTCTGGAAGAGGTCCTAGACCAAACTGACAAAAATTGGAAAGCTAGTTCTAATGAGGAAAATAACAAGGATAATAAACACTGGTAAATTAGAAGTTAAACAAAATATCTTTTAAATATCCTCTCTGTGTGGGGAGCAGGGAACAGGTGTCAACACAACCTCCCTCAGGGAGCCAAGTCTTTCCACTTAGGGAAACAACAAATGGAGTCCCCAGCCACAACCCCCAGGGACCACCCCTTCTGTAAATACATGTGGAGGGAGTAGGAAACAGGTGTTAACACTTCCTCTAATCCCTCAGGGATCCAAGACTTTCCATCCTTCAGGGAAACAACAAATTGAGTCCCCAGCCACAAAATGCAAAGTGAGTCACATAGGGGAAAAACAATCCAAACTTTATGAGCACAGTACTGGGCTTTAAAATAGGAGTTATCACTCAGAAAAAGGATCTTGGAGTCATTGGGGCCGATCTGAAGCCCACAGATCTTGTGCACAGCTGCACACGTGTGTAGCCACACTCAAACCACACAGATTTCCATTTGAGGCACATTGTGCCACGTAGAAACCATACATGTGTGGGATCCGTGAGGCTTGGGATCGGCCCCATCATTGACAATACGTTGAAATCCTCAGCTAGAGAATAAAACTGAAAATATCATAAAGTCACTGTATAAATCTATGGTGCAACTGCAGCTTGAATATTGTGTGCAGTTCTGATTCCCCCTCTCCCCCCATCTAAAAAAAGATATAGAAGAAACAGAAAAGGTACATTGAAGGGTAACAAAAATGATAAGTGGTATGGTACGGCTCCTCTGTGAAGAGAGGCTAGATAGGTAGGGGTTGTTCAGCTTGGAGAAGGGATGACTGAAAAGGGATATGATAGAAGTTTATAAAATGAAGAGTTGTGTGGAACAAATTAATAGGGAATTGTTACTTACCCTCTCAAATAATGCTGGAACTAGAGGACACTCCATGAAACTATTGGGTAGCAGATTTAAAACTAATAAAAGAAAGCATTTTTTTCACTCAACACACAATTAAGTTGTGGAAATGTTGCCAGACAATGTGATCAAGGCCAGTAGTATAGCTGGGTAGGAAAGGGTTGGACAAGTTTCTGGAGGATAGGTCCATTAGCAGCTATTAGGCAGGTAAGTTTGCGGGATATAACCTCTTACTGTCAGGAGCTGGGAGTGAACAACAGGGAATGAATTGACCCATAGTGATATCTTGGGTATGTCTTCCAAGCAATCGAGATCAACCACTGTCAGAGGCAGGTGCTGGGCTTGATGGACCATTGGTGTGACCCAGTATGGTACTAATTATGTTCTTTTGTTCTTATGTTCTCATCACTTTACAATTAAATACGTTATCATTAGTCTTGGCCAAATGTACTGTTCTGTTCTGTTTCTGGTATCATTGCCTATGCAAATGGTAGAATTCATCCCATTTGATACTTTAAAGTCATATATTTAAAGCTAGCTGTTGATTTTATTTGTATGTATGTATTATTATTTAGTTATTTGAATTTATATCCTGCCCTTCCCCTAAGGCTCAGGGGCCAGGCAGCTTACAAATTAAGAATTGATAAATACATTAAAAAATACATTAAAATACTTAGAAAAGTCCCCTAAAATCCTCACCTCACCCCACCCCACCCCAAATCCCCACCCAACCCCTATTTTCAACTTCCAAACGCTTGTTCAAAAAGAAAGGTCTTACACTGCGTCCAGAAGCTTGGGCTTAAACGAACCTCCAGGGGATGGGAGTTCCATAACTCTGGGGCAGTAACCGAGAATGGCTTTCCGCATGCCCTTGTCGCATGAACCTGGCTAAGAAGTGGTCCCTGTAAGAGGGTACTCCTGGTCTATCTCAGGAGTCACAATGGGACAGAATGGAAGAGGTGGTGTTTCAGATCTGTGACCCAGGCCATTTAGGTTTTATAGGTCAAAAACCAGCACCTTGAATTATGCCCAGAAAGCTTTTGAAAGCCAGCGCAGACTCCAAAGCCCTTTATTCTTCCCCTTTCTGATGTGCTCACACACTTGTCTGAGGCCCTTTTTGCATGACTACGGGGATGGGTGGAGGTGGGTGTGGAGGTGGGTGTGCACCTCCACTCACTGCCCATGGTGTTTCCATGGACAAACACCCATCCCCCATTCCCCCCCCCGTGTCCATGATCGGGGATGCTGAGAACAATGCCTGCCAGTAATGATCAGGGTTCATTGCTGATCAGCTGCTTATGGGGCAGTGGAGAGTCTATGTCTGCACTGAATCACTTCAGAACAGGGGAGAGAAAGGGTATTACATTTCTCTCAGTGGAGAGAAGCTCCTCCTTGCCACATATTTGTTAAAAAAATAAAAATATCCCGAAGAGTTAGAAATAACCTCAAAGCCACCTGGACCCCTACTTTAATATAGGAATTTGACAGCTGTAATATTCCTGACAAATTACTGACCAGACTCTTTGAAAATCTCCACTGACAGAAAGCCCTAGGCAACTGGTTCCCTAAGACATCCTCCCTAGGCAACTGGTTCCCTAAGACATCCTCCCTAGGCAACTGGTTCCGTTGCCTAACCGCTCTTACCGTTGGAAGTTTTTCCAAATTAACCAAAATCTTTTTTTTTTTTTAATTTGAGCTCTTTTTTTTCTTTCTAGTCTTGCTCTCTGTGGCAATGGGAGAGCAGTCTTCTCTATGCATGGATTTGTCAGGGCAATGATGTCTCCTGCTGGGAAACAGGATTTGACAACCAATTAAGGCTAGCACAAAAGTTTGACACGTGACTTCTATGTGTCTAACCCCTTTACATACTGAATGAATGAGGATTGTGCTGAGTGGGTGAGGCCATATGAGGCAGGGAGATGAAACTATCACACCTTGGGTAGCCTTACCCCTGCCAGCCAAGCCAGATGATGCAGTCCATCTTGTGCCCAGCAACCACCAGATGTCCCCCCACCCCAGGGCAAACAGCTAGCTGCTATGCACATGTCTTTGTAAAAATTCCAAGGATCCATCTTGGAGCAGCCTTACCCCACCTGAGGTAAGGTTGTCGAACACAGGGATATGCTACCCATGTAGAGAGGATGCACTTGCCATACTATGTGGGGAGCACTGCTTTGGAACCATGAGTGGTGGGCTCTGTCCCCCATTGCACACTGTCCCATCATGGCTGGGGGTGGGATCTCCATTGGCTCACTGGAAGGATGAGGGGGCAGGGGCAGGCACTCGCTCAGGTGGCCATTCCTGGGGCCTTCCCCGACTGTGGTGGGAGGTCTGACTGTGTCCCGCCTGTCTGGCTTTCTTGCAGGGAGTCGGGGGCTGCTTGTGTGCCCAGCTTCTCATGCTGGCCCATCAGTGTGGCAATTGTAATTGTCCACTGGGATTGAACCCCGGAAGCTCATCTGACTGCACCAAAAGTAAACAAAGTTTCAAATAACTAACAACTATCAATCCAATGCATTTTGCAACCATGATACATTTGAAATAGGATTTTCTTTTCACAGACAAATATCTACATTCCGTTTGTTAATCTGGAGCTGAAAACTTTGTGTTAGTTCCAATAAGAACAGCACCTATTCAATTATTTATATTAGTTAGTTAGTTTAAATTCCTTCATCTAATCTTAGTATTAAAGATGCAAACTTGTTCTTCCACTTTCTCTGTTTAAGACTTGGTTTAAGACTCCTAACATGTTTACTGTTGCTTAAAGCATATTGAGCCTTCATGTAGAAGAGGTTAAATTGACTCTCATTTGCATGTTGCAAGGTGAAAAAGAACTCAATATTGACTTATTCGGGCAAACAAATGATGTATATAAATGGAATCTATAACAGGTATAGACATTTGTTTTCTAAACCGGTTACTTGTGGAATTCATAAACACCAATACTTCACAAGTCAATGAAGGATTCATTTCACTATTTAGCTGAGGTCTCTTTTTATTATAGCATTGATATAAGATTGCCTCGTGTTCTCTCATGCAGACTTAAAAAAAGATAAAACAACCAACAAAAGACAGGTGCTAAATCTAAAACCTGATTAATAGAGGGTGTAGGGAAAAAAAACAATTTGCAATGGCAGAATTTGGAAAATAATATAATCAGTTTGTGCACCGGTATTACCATTCCTATTGCAAAAAAATGTTTTTAAGACTTTGAGGAATACATAAATCCACAAAACAAGCCTTTAATAACAATTATGTATATTTTTGAATGGCATAAATTTACAGTAATCCTTCATATTTGAAGCTTGTACATTTTTTAAAGGCCTATGGAGAAGTTATATTAACAATTTCTTGTAGTCCAAGCACATTAATTGTTACATTGTTTATCTAATTTACTTCTTAGGTCTTGAATCAAATGAGAGCTGCTTTGCTGTGCGTATTGCCACTATTAATGATACTTCATGTGATATTAATTGACTAACTACAGATCTTAATGGACTGCAGTTTCAAATAGGCTTTCATCACTATGTCTGCAATCCAAAAACTACTTACATTAGAGTAGTCCTACTGATTAAGCCAGTGGATCTGTAATAGCATTTTGTTGTCAATTGACCAGAGCTGGTGGTCTGTGTCCCCAAGGTCTAGGCTATCGTTCATTGCTGGGTCATTGTCAGAGAAATAAGCTAGAGTCGTATTCAGAAAACCAGGCCTGAGCTAATCACCAAGAAAGGCCAATTTGTCACCATGTCATGGGGTGAGGCAGCAACACAACCAGAATCAAGGCAGGAGTTGGAAGCTGGAGACTTGAGCCAGAGAAGAAATAGAAAAGTTAGGTGCATCAGGGGACAGATTCCAGGGAAGATGTGTATAGGTAGCAATGAAACTTCAATCTCAGGAGAGGAACATAAGGCAAGAGCAGAAGCCAGATTGAGTACATAGTTGGACTACAACAATACAGCAGGAGCATAGGCTAGGTTTCTAGGAAATCACAGGGTATGGGCAGGTGTGACGGAAGAAGCCTACAAGGCAGTCCTAGACAATCAGTCAATGGAAACATAACCCTAATCCTTTCTTCACCATATAGAGAAATTGTACTAAGATGGAAAGGTCTTGAATAGGAACTGAGGTAATGACATTACCTTAGCATTACCACAGGAAAAGATTTCACTAAAATTCAATTAAAAGGCTTCTAGTGACTTGAACAGGCTTTAGATCAAGAACCCTAGTTGATTCTATGGCAAAAGCACAGCAGAGAGAGTGCAAAAAATTAAATTCTAATCCTGGATGTGCCACAGATTTCATCTGTACATTTGATACAAAGGTTTAAACTCAAAAAACAAAAACTATATGCGGTCTTCGATATGATCTCAAGGGATAAACTTTGGTACAAGTTGAGTATATTAGGGGTTGATCGTAAGTTATTATTTCTTATGAAGGCCCTTTATACAGACCATACTATGAGAGTGAGACTGAATAATAAGAGTACCCGCTCTGATTCAATCCTGGTAGAAAAGGGGGTCAGACAAGGGTGCATACTGGCCCCTCGCTCTTCAATCTATATATAAATGATCTAATTGAGAATTTAAGAGGGCAGGATAAATACATGTCACCTAGGTTGTGGGGGGAAACAGCTTGCTTGCTTGTTTTATGCAGACGATGCGGTATTGCTGTCTTCCTCACGCCTGGGACTTAAAAGATTATTAAAGGATTTTGATTGCCTTTGTGTAGAAAATAGTTTAATAGTAAATTATGAAAAAACTAAAGTAATGATCTTTGCTCCAGTATATAAGGAATTCAGTTGGAGAATGGGAGGTGTTTCTCTACAACAAGTAAAATACTTTAAGTACCTGGGCCTGATTTTTTCTTTCAATGGTTCCTGGGGGGCACGTGTGGATGCCCTAAGGAAAGCTGTAAACCCAGTGGTGGTTATGATATTGAGATTTTATTACTCTCATGGGGGGCACATGTCTTTCCCGGCCTTAAAGGTCTATGCAGACAAAGTACTGATTAAGCTATCCTACGGGGTCCCAGTGTGTGGAAGTGACCCTTGTGTGGTGAAGTCCCTGGCAGGAATTCAAAATCGTTTTGTTAAGAAAGTGCTGGGGCTCCCACAAAGTACGATTTTGGCTATCTGCCTTTTGGAGGCCGGGGTGATGTCTTGGGAAAGAAGGTGTGGGGACTTAATCCTTGTTTTTTGGGTGAAATCAATTCATACCCTCCCTGAATCCCTGGTCAGGCTATCTCTGGAAGAATGTTATCAGATGTCAGCCCCCTCTAGTCCTTGGTGGAAGATGGTAAAAAGGGGAATATGCGATTTAGGTTTTTCCCCCGAGTTCCTCTCGGGCTTTACAGCCAAACAGGGGTTAAAACTCATTCGGGAGAGATCAAAGGATATTGACCTCCAGGAAAATAGAATGCTTGTGGCAAATATGAAAACAGCACCATATTATAGGTACTGGGCAGCGGGGCAATGGTGCCCAGCCTATTTTGGGTGGACTTTTACAACCAAAGTTGTGATATGCCTTCACGTCATTGCGATGTCAGACTATGGTGATGGAAGTCCTCAAGGGGAGATATGCTGCCCGGAGATATCCTGACCTGCTCTGTATATGTCAGGAGAAGGTTGTTGAGGCTCTCCCGCACTATCTTTTGTATTGTCCATTGTATAGTGAGCATTTGGGCTCCATTGCGTAGAGCCCAAATGTGGTTGTCAATGAGGTCCCTAGAACGGAAATATGATTTGCAAAGGCTTATTTTTTTTGCTTGGGGCTAGATCCCCAGAAGTAACATGAGTAGTGGCCATCTTTGCGGCTAGAGAAAAAAAATATCACCTGTTGAAAATTCAGAGGACCTTCCAGTCAGCTTAATATCTGGAAAATGGTGTTGTGTCATTGTGGGTATTGTTTTTCCTTTTTTCTATTCTGTTTTTAAAATTTATTTTATTGATTGTTATCTCAATTTTATCTATGTTGTAAAATTCTTTCTTTCTTTATATATTTGGTTTTGTCTCATTGGTTGTGTTTGTCAAGACCAATGTGACAGCACAATAATAAAATTTGATTTGATTTGATTTCATCTGTGTATGTAGTTATTTCAACTTGTGTGCCTCTTTAAGTTCCCCTGCTGTGAATGGAAATTACCTACTTCACAAATGGTGCAATCCTCAAAGTACCCCAGTGCAAGTCCCACTGAAATGAATGGGACTTGCAATGGCAGAAAGCTTTGCAGATCAGGCTGAAAACATGCAATCCTGCTGATCCCATTGTACACAATGGAAATTTAGCAATTGGCTTAAATAGAGTCAGCATTTTATTCAAAGGTGTTCTCAGAGAGGCTTAATTAAGGTCTTAAAGTTTGCTATAAATGGGACAGGTATTATTTCCATTAGCTTCCCCCAGTCAATTTGAAATTCAGAGAAGCTAGTAAAATTATTAATTATTCTATGAGCAGGGATAGAAGAATTAGGATTGGGAATACTTAGCATGATTTCATTATCATGTAACCTACGCTTTTAAAAAATTCTATTAATTTCCATTTCATGTCTACCCTAATTTAAACACGAGGGGTTCTATTAATGTCATGAACAACAGAGGAGACAGCCTTTTTTCCATTGTGAAAGGAACCAAAGCAATACCATGAATAACCACTGTGAACATTAAGCAATTGTATAGTAATTTTGTCCATGAAATTAATTCTTCATTGAAGCCTAAGGCATGTAATTTATGAAAAACTAAGAACAATCAAAATTAAATATATTTTTTTTAGCAAAGGAAAACATAACCATGATAATACCCAATTCCTGTGTTTATAAGACCCTTTATACACAGGGTTCTCACCCCCCATGCATCCCTACCCAGAAATGTGGGTGGTCAAGAGTGAAGGAGTCCTGCGTGAAGGATGTGGCTTGCATGCATGCAGTGAGTGGGGGTGCGTGTGCACTCCCACCTAACACACATCCCCAGTCACCCCCCAGGCATCCCCACTCACAGAGCAACTGGGGAAATTGATGTTGCTCTGTGTGTGGGGATGCTTGGGGAAACAAAATGGGGTGTGTGTGCTCATATGCAAGCCCTACCCACCCACCGCGCATGCACCAGTGTACCCATCCCCCCCCCAAAAAAAAATCAGGGCCCTGTAAAAAAAATGGCCTTAGACATAATATATAATGTGAGTAGGAGTTCCATGTTACATACCATACCACAAAGGACATTTTCACACAAGACAGTCTCCACCCACTACCCACCCACCACCCACCCACTATATATGTTGCTGAGCGGCAGTGTTGCCCTATGAGTGCTCTGTAACATGTATAGTGGGTGGATGGTGAGCGGGTAGTGGATGGAGAATGTCTTGTGTGAAAATGTCATGCACATGCTTATTGCTAACAACCCGTGTGAAGTCACCAGCATAAAGAGAGGGAAAATGGCACTGCAATGTATTTTACCTCTACCCTGGCAACCAATCAGAATTGTCCCCTCCAGTTTTCTGATTATTCTGCACCTAGACTGAAGATTTTAAAAAGATTCTAAGAAACAGGCAACGAGTGACCAGGAAGTACGTAATACAGAGTAACAGAGGGTAATTTCAGACGTTACGAGATCACAGTCACAGTGGATCCCAGTGGATTCCCTGTGGTGGCTGTGATCACACGAACGTCTGTTTGATCCCCATGAGATGTTCACCATGGTGAATTCCTGGTAGGGTACAAAGCTAACCCACAATCCGGGAAGGGCCAAAAGTAACATCTGTTATGTTGGCCCATCCTGGATCGTGGCCCAGACCGCGATATGGGATCAGGCGCAGCGGCCTGATTGGCCACTGGGCCCGCCAATCTCCTGGAGGGCGGGTGGCTGGGGGAGCGTGGGGGGCAGGGCTGTGAGGCCGCACATCGCAACAAACCGCACAGCCCCTCCCCCTCCCCATGCAGCCACGCCCTTTCCCTGATCCCCCTACAGAATCAGGCCAGCACATCTAAAGGACGGCTGGCCTGATTCCTGATTGGGATCCTCAATGGATCTCAGTCCGTGGTTCAGCATGGTGGGCCTCCGGGCCCGTCACATCTGAAATTACCCAGAGTTGATGGCAATCAGAACAAAAACCCAGACCAGTCCACAGAAAGTAAGGACAATAAGGGCTGAAATGCAGAGAATGCAGCTAAAAATACAATACTATTACGTTAGTATTACAACTTGCAATTGGAAATTGGTGGAAAAGTGACAAATGGTAGGCCAGAAAACTGGTAATCATGATTGGTAACTCAGAAAACAAGATATTGATCAGGAATTTGTCAGGTACTGATAATTTCTCGATTTGACTAAGACCGATCTGGTACCATGATATCGACAGGAATTTCCACTTATGAGAATATTTATTTCAGCCCTAATATCTCCTTAATGAGAGATGTGTGTACCCAAACCCTAGCACAACCAAGGACTGAATGTGTCTCTCTCTCTTCTTTGATGAGGAATGCTGGCTTGGGTCCAATGTGGTGTTAAAAGCTTTGGGGATTCAAAGAGCACCATGAGGTGTGGTTCAAGAATAGATGGAACTGGATGTAGGGAGTCTTCCAAATGTTTGGCTGAGCAAGGAATGGGCTACCTTGAGCCATTTTACAAAACTGTATGTAGGGCCCCATGTTAATTGTGTTATCTCCATTGGCAGAAATGGTTGAAAATGAAGTGGACAAGGTCCCTCAATGAAATAGCTCTGAATGGGTAACCCATTCCTTTTATAGTTATGATCATGTTTAGGGATGCCTTGTAGTCAGTTTCAAAAAATTTTCTGCAGTCTGTTTTTTTAAAATTATTATTATATTTTTTTCTCCTAGTTCTCCCTTTACCATCACCATTGGTACTTACTCATTATTTGTGTGTGTGTGTGTGTGTGTGTGTTCTTCTTATTGAATGTGTGCCAGTTTTATTTTCTTACATTCTCAAATGTGAATAACTCCCCCTGCCCCCTTTTGTATACATTCATTTTCTAGCCATGTTCTTAATCTCTCTAGATTATTTTTCATTACTTGGTTTTCCGCACTAGCATCTGCATTCCTCCAATTTTAGCATTATCCTTGAATCCCATTTGTGCACTGTTTAACCATTTGTCTGAATCATTAGTGATAGGATAAAAGCAGACACAACTCTGAAAGGAAAGATCTTCTGATAAGAACAGTATGATTATTGATTTGTTGTCTGAAAAACATGTCTTACAAAGAGATACTTCTGGAGATCAGGTTATGTAGCTTTTAAAAGGAAAGGTTGAGATGTGGCTTGAATACGGTCTGTAATTACTTGCATAGAGAAGGTGGTTCGAGCTGATACTGTACTAGCAGACACTGGGGCCAATCCCAAACTCTCACACGTGCAGTTTACGCATGGTTTGCATGCACACCATAGTCCCCAAAGCAGGGGTGCATGCAGGCTTCATAGAACTTGCACATGAGGTGTGTGTGCATGTGATGTGTGCAAGGGTTAGGATCAGCCCCAAAGGCACTGCAAGAAGGTAAATGGAATTTGACACACACACAAAAGAAATAAAATTGGTAATAAGATCACATTTTCAACAGTCAGGGTAAGTAACCAATGAAACAGTTTATCAAGGGACATGGTAAAATCTCCTTAAAAACAGGGTATTCATATTCAAAAACATATAGTATTTGAAATATAGTTCAAATACAGGTTGCCTTAATGCTTGTGAGAAATTTGATGGCCTCGGTTAAGCACAGTATCAGACTGGATGATGATGATGATGATGATGATGATGATGATGGTTGATTGATAATAATAAATAATTAATATAATACCTTTTATTTTTATAGTACACACATTCACCCTGCCTACATGGCACTTGGAGCACTTTTCAATTTACATAAAAGCACAATATAAACAATTTAAAACATATCATTAAATGAATATTATAAAATTGTATGATATGGGAAGGAAAAAGGGAGGACAAAATACATTAAGAGAATCAGCAGTGGATCCTAAATGCACCTAAAAAATAAATACGTTTCCAGGTGCTTTTTAAAGGTAAGGAGGGAGGAACTGAGGCAAACATCCAGGGGGAGCGAGTTCCACACTGAGGGGTCCATCACAGCAAAGGCCCAATCACCCACTAACTTAAGATGCTATGGTGGAACCCCCAAACAGCAGGTGGTCCCTGAGCACAGATACTACCTGTGCTCAGGAAACCCCAGATACTCATCAGTGTGAGGCTTCAGAAGAAGGTCTCGAATATACCCAGGGCCTAAACCATTCAGGGCCCTGAAAACCCACAGCACAATTTTAAACTCAATCTGTTGTTCTATAGGCAGCCAATGCAGAGAACGCAGGGCGGACGTAAAATGATCATGACTGCCTAAACCAGTAAGTAGCCATGATGCCACATTCTGAAGAAACTACAAGTCATGGATAAGCACTGCCGGTAGCCCGTAGAATAGGGAATTACAAAAATCAAGCCTCCTAGTCACCAGGGCATGGATCACTGTGGCAAGGTCAACCTGGGATAAATAAGGGCATAAGTTACAAAAATTGCATAGTTGAAAAAAGCATTTCCACACCACATTAGATACCTGAGATTTCATGGTCAAAGCATGATCAAAAATGATGCCCAAATTCTTTACCTGGTCCACTACCTCTACCTGGATCCCAGCCACATTCAGGGGCCCGAGGGAAGCAAGGGCATCCTCATAGACTGCCTCTTTCCACCAACATCACTTCAGTCTTTCCTGGATTGAGCACGAGGTAACTCTGACACATCTAGGCAGCTATGTCATAAAGGCATTCCTCTAAGGCAGAGGCCTTGTTGGCAGGGTTCATGGGGCAAGAGATGTAAAGTTGTGTATCATCAGCATACGGATGATACTCAGCCCTATGTTTGATCATAACATCCCTAAAGGGCTGTATGTATATGTTGAACAACATGGGTGAAATAATAGAACCTTGAGGGATGCTACAATTCAGGCCCCTTGAGGATGACATATATCCATCCATCACCACTGATTGATTCCTCCCTTCCAGGAACGACTGAAATCACCCACTGGCAGCTCCCATCACACCAGCAATATCACTAAGCCGCTGAAGCAACAACCCATGGTCAATCCAATTGAACACTGTCATAAGTGCTGCCTGGCAGGAGGGGCAGGGTATAAATCTTTTAAATAAATAAATAAATAAAAAAATAAAAAAATAAAATTTAAATAAATAAGGTCCAGCATGACCAAAATGGCCAGCTGTCCCCAATCTAAAATCATCAGCAGATCATTCAACACCCTGACAAGTGCAGTCTGTACTCTGTGGGAAAGCCTGAACCTGGACTAGACTTGCAGCCCGGGCAATAATTGGCAAGCACTCCAGCATCAAGATATGGTTTCTTAAGGATGGGGCTGACCTCTGAACACTTGAGGGAGGCTGGCACTCTCCCCTCCCTAAAGGAGGTGATAAGAATTCCTGCCAATTAAGGAACCACTGCCTGTGCACTCTCACTTAACAGCCAGGATGAGCACAGGTCAGAGGCATACATTTTAAAACTGATTTTCCAAAACACAGGCAGAGTTTGGGAGATGATACTATCCCTTCTCTCTCCCCACCCCACCTTCAGTGTAAACAGTTTTTACTCCACTTCTAGTTAGAGTAATTGGCACCTACGCATGGTATATTATGATTTGGGAAACTTGCGTGGCCATTTTGACCAATATAGTGTTGTTAACACTTATCTCCAGTTCTTACATTCATTCTAGTGCAGCTTGAACACTTGAGACACTGAAGCTAATGAAAGTTTTGTTTGCTTAGTGACTGAAAGATTGTCTTTTTAAAGCTAACTGCAAAAAAAAGGAGACATTTACCTTAAAAGTATGAACACGAAGTCAAGGTGTGCCTTCTCCTTCCTCGGAGATTAATCAATATTTATTTATTTATTTATTTATTTATTTTTCTATTTAATACTCCACCCCTCCTGCCATCAGGCAGCCTGGGGTGGCTTACAATATAAAAACACAAATAAAATCCAATATAAAACATTTTTAAAACTGCTAAAAGGTGGACGACATTTAACACCACCACCCCACCACCATTCCCCCTCCCCCCTTTCACCCCTCTCCCTCACCAAACACCTGGTGGAACAGCCAGATCTTAGAACTTTTCCAAAAATAGGGGAGATCCGGGGCCAGCCACCCCCCCACCTGAAGGGAGTTCCACAGCTGGGGCGTAGCCACCGAGAACGCCCTCTCCTGCATGACCCCCAGGGAAGACTCGGGGGAACTTGAACAGGACACCCCTGGACAACTGCAGGGGTCTATCCAGCACCTGGGGGGTGAGGCTGTTCCACAGTTAGGCAGGGCCTAGACCGTTTAGGGCTTTTAGGTCAAAACCAGCACCTTGAAGCGGGCCTGGAATGCTATTGGCAGCCAGTGCAGAGCACGGAGCACTGGTGTTATGTGCTCCCGGCAGCCCAATCCCACCAAGAGATGGGTTTCCTCACTCTTCACTAGCTGCAGCCTCCGAGTCATTATCATGGGTAGCCCCATGTAGAGCGTATTACTATAGTCTAGTCAAGAGGTGATGAAAGCATGGATGAGGGTGGACAGGTCCGAGTCTGAAACATATGTCCGAAGCCACTCCACCAGATATAATTGTTGAAAGGTGCTCCTCACCACGGCCTCCACCTGGGCATCCAGGCAGAGCTGCACATTGAGGAGCACCCCAGATTCCGCACCTGGGGAACCAACGTGGGACAGACACTGTCCACAACAGGGGCCATTACCCCTGTCGCCTTACTCACCAGCATCACCTCCCTCTTGTCAGGATTCAATCTCAGTCAGTTGGCCCTCATCCAGTCCCCCACAGCTGTCAGACACCAGGTAAGCACCAAGACTGCAGGGCCTGGGTCTGTTGTAAAAGAGAGGTACAGCTGGGTGTCATCCGCATATTGATGACACCGCACAACGAACCTCCTAATCACTTAACCGAGTGGCTGCATATACACGTTGAACAGGAGAGGGGACAAGACAGAACCTTGAGGGACACCACACGAGAGGTCTCGGTATGATTAAAAACATTCTCCGAGTACCACTTGCTGAGTTCTTCCTGCTTGGAATGAGCAGAACCATGCAAGAACAGTCCTGCCCACTCCTGCACAATCCCGCAGGTGCATCACCAAAATCTCATGTTCAACCGTATCAAACGTAGCTGAAAGTTCTAACAACACCAACAGGGTCGACCGACCCCGGTCTAACCCTTGGTGTAGGTCATCCACCAAGGCCACAAGCGCAGTCTCCGTGACATGTCCCGGACGAAATCCCGACTGGGAGGGATCAAGAAAACCGATGTGATCCAGAAGCCCCTGCAGCTGCTGGGCCACTACCCATTCAATAACCTTCCCTAAAAAGGGAAGGTTAGAGACAGGCCAACAGCTGGCAAGGGAGCCAATTTCAAGCAATGCTTACTTGAACAGAGACCGCACCACTACCTCCTTGAGGCAGCCCAGCACTCTGCCCTCCTGAAGGGAGGCATTGACCACCCCCACCAGCAACGGCCCCATTGTCTCTCTGCAAGATTTCACTAGCCATGACAGGCACACATCTAACTCACAAGACGTGGCTCCAACCACCCCAATGACTCCAATCTCATTGCCAGGCACCACCGACTGGAATTGATCCCACAAAATTGAACAAGATGAGGCTTTCATAACCTCTGGCTCTCCTAATGTAATAAGTGCAGCATCAAAGTCGCGGTGAATATGAGCAATTTTATCCACATTATAGTCCACAAACATGTCACAGTGAGCTACAGATGACTCCACTCCTAGGTGGAGAGGGGCCAGACTGACCAACCCTCATACCACCCAGAAAAGCTCCACTGGATGGGACATAGCGGATGCTATGAGGGCAGCAAGAAACTCTTTTTTTGCTGTCCTAATAGCCACAGCATAGGCTCATAAACTAGCTCTATGCTGCAATCTGTCGGCTTAAGTGCGAGAGCGGCACCACCATCACTCCAACAGCTTCCCATTCCACTTAAGCACCCACAGGTCCTTTGAATACTGCTGTCGCCTGGGAAGCGAACATCTAGGAGCCATCCAATCAATGACTTCAGCTACCAAGGTATTCCAGAAAGCCAAGAGGTCATCAATGAGACAGTAATCAAAATCAGAGGGTATCTCCCCTAGAGCTTTCCAAAACCACTCTGGTTCCATCAATCTCCAGAGGTGAACCATAGGAATTGGTCCTGCATCCATCCAGGGGCAGATATGTGCCAGAAGAGAGGTCTGCAGGAGGTAATGGTCCATCCATGACAAAGGTACTGCTGATATCTCCCCCAATAACATTAACAGAACACCTGCCTAAAGGCCAGTGCAAAACATGAGATCCAGACTATGCCCCCTGCCCCATGTGTTGGGCCGCTAACCACCTGGGACAGACCCATGGTTGCCATGGCATCCATGAACTGATGCTCCATGCCCTCAAGGATGGCGTTGGAGTGAATGTTGAAGTCCCCCAAGACTAATGTTTTCGGGAACCGCAGCACCACCCCTGACACCACCTCTGTCAGAGCATGCAGAGAGGCTGTTGTACAGGTAGGTGCATACAAGCAGCACCCCTAAACTGTCCCCCACCAAATCAAACACAAGGTGAAGGACCTCCATATCTACCATAGTTTGCACCGGATACCTCCTCACAGACCATCCCTCTTTAAAAATCATGGCGACACCACCACCCCATCCCTCCAACCCTGGCTGATGCTGCATGGAATACCCGGCCAGAACAAGGTCAGCCAGAATAGGCCCTGACTCGAGGTCCAGCCAGGTTTCTGTGATACATACGAGATTGGCGACTGAGTCCCGTATCAACTCCTGGACAGTTGTTGCTTTATTCGCCACTGACCTCTCATTCAACAGCAGCAGCACAGGGTCAGAGTCTCTCTGATCATGACCCATCTGCCCAACTTCCTGGGGGCTAGTAAGCGCCAAACGGGACTTGAACTAAGTACCTGTCCTGCCTCAATGATCTTACATCCCTCCACCTGGGACCTTATCTTCCCCGACTTGTCATGACCCCAATGGCTGCGCACCTCCCCTTGGGAGGGCCCCCCAGCCCTGGCCCCCCTATGACTGCCCCATGGGGAGATCACCGCCCAACCCTCTCCTCCTCCCTAACCCTTTCAGCAATGCCAAACATCCCTATATATCCAAATATACCCCAATAGTCTTCCCCCCAACCCTCCCACTAATTCTTCCCCTCCCTACCCTTCCCAACAACTCTTCCCTGAATACCCCTCTATCTCCCCCAAATAACATATAACATAACCTCCCTCAACCCCAAATAACATATAACATAACCTCCCTATCCACCCACGTCCTCCCACAAAATCTTCTGCCAGTCAAGGATACGATACACAATCCAGTCCCCTGCCCCATCCCTCCCAGGTCCCACCTAAGGGCCACGCCCAAGGGCTCTTTGGCACAGTCCTTAGGTGCATGCATGTGGCGCTGCCAGCAGGCAGGCAGCTTTATAGTTCCTGTCAGGGCCGATGCCCTGCTGGAAGCCAGTCGAATATGTGGCCCTGCCCCCTTCTCCCTCTGCCACCAGGAGCGGGGGGGGGGGCATGGACCCCAGTAAGACCCATTCTGGCCAGCTGCGGGCCAAGCCCTGGGTGACTCCCAGCTCCTGCTCTAAAATGGGGTGAACCCTGAGTAGCTCCCAACACCCACTCTCTGTCCAGTGGGGTGAGCCCTGGATGACTCCTGCCCCCAAAGCAGCTGACTCTTCCTTTCTCTTGCTGTTAGACTATCCTATATATACCCACATTTCATGTTTCTGCTTTTCATACTTCCTTTGTTCTACTGTACGACAGTGATATATGACAGTGTTACTGATAAGACATTATATTGTGCAACTTCATATATCAGGTAATTTCTTCATGCACAGAACATCTGACCTACAATCTTAAGGAACCAGGTAGGTCATATTATTATCCTATTCATATCTGGATATTAGGGGAGTACAAGATAGCAAAGGTAAAGTACTTACTGAGTTCTATTTCTGACCTCTGCTTTTCATGTTTTTAATATTCTTAACTTCTTTAACATTGACTTGTCATTTGAATTAATTGCTGCAGGTGTTTGATTATTCATTATGAGAGGGTATATACATTATTTATGTCATTATGGTTTCCCAGAGTTAAGGTAATTGAATTGTAAAGTTTCTTCTGAACACTGAAATAGATGTGTAGAAGGTTGCAAAATGTTTTCCTATTTCAGCATATTATTGAAAAGGAAAAAAGATCTTGGCTTTTTAGTGTATCTCTAAAGCCTTCTTAGCAATCACCTTAGCTTTAGTTTGCATGTATTAATGGTGCTCAGAGATCTAAATGGGCAGCCGTGTGGTTTAGGTAGCTGGGATTCTAGAGTCTGGGGTCTTCTTCACATCAGTTATAGTAAGGCCAGATATTACAAGATAAAGAAGCCATGGCATTATTTTCCAATGAATGGTCAGATGTGTTACAGGGGTGGGGGTTAACCTGTCCCCATAGAGGAAGACAAAATGGGCAGGGAGACTGAAAAGGTCCCAAGCTTTCTGCAGGGCAAAGGGAGAGCTGCTTTGAAAATCCAGAGAGGGAGTTGCTGTGGCAATGGCTGGCTTTGGCGCAAAAAGATGGGTCTCGTATCATGAGACCATGGCGGTGCCATTTTCTGAACCTGGCTCCTCGCACATTGGTGGCCAGGATGTGGAGGCAAGAGGAGCTGGTGACAGGCAGTTCTGAGTTGCAGTCAGTGGTGGAAGCCAGGGTGGTGGTACTGGGAGCAGCCAAGGCAGTTGTCCATAAGCACCTTTTTTGCTGCTTCCCCATGGGAGATGTAGAAGGGCAGATCCATTTAGGTGAGGCAATCAGAATCCCTGGTGAAATGAGGGGATGGAGGTAGAATCCCAGGATCAGTTTAGAGGCAAGGGGTGGTTGTGAGCATTCACAGGAAAAGGGATGAAGATAGTGGGCAGCAGAGCCAAGGGGCCTATTTTACTCTCCCCTCCTCTTTCTTTCTCAGTAGGTTAGGAGGGTTACTGGGATGCCAGAGGGAGCAAAGAAAAGGCCCCTGCCAAGAAAGTGGATGCAGGGAGGAGAGGGGGGGTCAGCCCTCTCCTTCTTCCCATCCCCCTGGGCAAGGATAGTACCAAGATTATATTGCATTCACTGTAGGAGTGCATGGCAGGTTGTGAGGCCATGGTGATCGAGATGGTACCTAACAAGACCCTGCCTGGCCCATCTTTTCAATGGGTGGGTTTGCCCAGACCCTAGGGAGTTCCACCATGAGTTGAACCCACACCAGGGCATCCCCCCGCAATGGAGGGAGCAGACCAAATTAGGGACTCCTTCAGATGGGTGTGTGTGTGTGTGTGCAGCTACTTGTCCCTTATAATCATTTCAGCAAAGAGCCCCCAACCCTGTGCCACCCACAAGGGGAGCAGGTGAACCTCCAGGAGGCCAGATAGGATATTTCTTGTAGAGTATGGACACGCTGGCATGTACCATACAAAATCTGGCAGCGAAGCCCTTCCAGCCTTCAACATCCCCCCACAGAGGAGGTGCAGCTAAACAGGCCTACACAGCACGGTGAGCAAATGTTGGCAGGGCCTGGAAGTGTGGTAGAAGGCCAGGGACAGCTGGGTTGTAGAGGGGCCTACTCAAATGCCCACATGGGGAGTATAGTGCCCCAGAAGCAGTGCTTCAGGGGTACCCGGGTGCCATGGCCTCACAGGTGGGGGAGCTAGTGGTGCTTACCCCTCACTGCCCCCACAGGGAATGTGTGTCTCAGCCCAGGCTTGGCGGGGAATCAGACTTGTCCCTTACAGACCCCACTGGTTCAGTGTGTGACAAGTCTGGGTGGTGATAGAATGCACATCAGGGGTGTGCAGTGCCCCCTTGGTAGTGGAATCGTGCAGGTATGGAGGGCCCCTTCTCCTGGAGTTTCGAACAGTTGATGTCCCCCATGAGAGGAGAAGGGAGGAGGCCCACCCTCTCACTGGGGGCTACAGAAAGGTTTCTGCCCCTCTGGGGTCCCATTTATTGCAGTCCCCCAGGGAGAGAATTTGGAGTGGTGAATACAAAGACGTTTGATTGAACGGGAGCACCTCCCTGTGGGTACCATCTGTTATTCTTGTTCATATGATCAGGTCTTGCAGGACAGGGTCCTTACTTGTTGTCCCAATATTATGGAACTCCCTTGCCTCGGAGGTTCATTTGTGCCCGAGCCTCTGTATCTTCTGGAGACGGTGTAAGACCTTTTCATTTGTAAAGGAATTTGGCAGGCAGGGATAGGGGATGGGAGAATTGGTGAGGGAGTTTGGGGTAGGGCTTTGCGGGGGGATTGGGGATGCAAAAATTTTGAAGTGTTATTAGGTGAATTTTGTGTGAGGTTGTGGGGTTTTGATGTTGTTTTTCTCGTTTACTGTTTTTATGGATTTTTAAAATATGATTTTATATGAGTTTTATATGTTTATATTTTGTGCCTCTTTTTAGGTACGGGCGGGATAAAAGTTTTTTTTGTTGTTTTTTTTTTTGTTTTGTTTTTTTAATTTTCATATCTTTATTTGCAGTTCAAAACAGTTGTACAACTACGTCATTGATTATATAATTACATTTACAGCCGATGTCTATATCAAAACAGTACATGGATATTAACTTCCTTACATTACATCTCATTACATTCAAATTACATTCACGTTACATTCAGGTTACATTCAGGGGCAGGATAGAGGTTCCCCAGTGTGCCTTGTTTCTCCTCGCGTAGTAGAGTTGAAAGGCCAGTGGAAGGAACAGCCTTACATTAAAGTTCAAAGGAGAAGAGAAAGAGAAAGAAAGAGAAAGGGAAACCCTCAATTTAACATTACAGATCCGTTAGGCTTAGTGATAGCTCTTTACCAAATTTCTTCCCTCCTAACTCTTTTACAATTGGAGCCCAGGTTTCTCTAAAGAGATTCCCTTTTCCTTGTAGCTCTTAGTGTAATTTTTCCATTGTGTATAAATGCCAGAGCTTATTTAGCCATTCTTCATAGGGAAGTTCATCTACAGATTTCCAATACCTGGCGATGATACTTTGTGCTGCCAAAAAGAGTGTCTGACAGGCCCTCTTACTGGCCTCCATAACTTTATTTTGTGGGTATAGCCCTAGCAATGCAATTTCTGGTTTGCAAGGTATCACTATCCCCGCTATTTTATTTGCTATCTTCCAAATTTTTAGCCAGAACTC
>QEPC01012601.1:383924-394290 GCA_003113815.1 Sphenodon punctatus | reverse complement strand
TCGGCCATTTCGTTGTTTGGTGTTCGGTTCCGTTCGGTGTGTTCACCATTTTCGTCGTTCGGTGTTCGGTTCCATTCGGTGTGTTCGCCATTTCGGTGTTCGGTGTTCGGTGTTCGGTCCGTTCGGTGTGTTCGTGTTCGTGTTCGTGTTCGTTTGTCCGAACAGGCCGAGTTCGGGCTGAACACCGAACTACCGAACCGCGTTCGCCCATCCCTACAGCACATGGGGTCCAACCTCGCAGATCCACGACCAATCTAAAATTGGTAGCCATCATGGAGCATGTGGTTCGGACCAAGTTGCTCAAGGAATTCAAAGCATTTAGCATAGCAGACCCATTCACTAGGGATGTGCTAACGCGGTTTGGAATTCCGGAGTTCTGACCAAACTCGAATAGTTCGGTCGACCAAACCGAACTTTTGAACCGAACTCAAATTTGAAAAAAATGTTCGGTCAAATCCGAACCAATTCGGAAGGCCAAAAAACCCGTTTTTGAATGTACAAATTTGGTTCAGATGTTCGGAATTCGAGCAAACTTGAATAGTTCAGTCAACCGAACCAAACTTTCGAATTGAAGTTGATTTTCGAACCGAACCAAATTTCTGAAGTCGGTTCTGTTCACACATCCCTACCATTCACTGTTCACTTGCTGGAGAAACTGCATGCCTCTCTGCTAGGGGTAGTTCTCAAGAAGGTGCCAGGAAAATTTCACCTCATTAATTACCTTTCTTTCCCAAGGGGGAGTCAGTGAGCGGTACAATTCCTGAAGAACAGTGTTCAGTATGCTATACATCATTTGACTCTGCTATCAAAATGGTGTGTAGTTGCAGGGCTGGTGCACTTTTAGCAAAGTTTGATATTAAATGTGCTTTTAGGCTTCTGTCGGTTCACACACATTGTTTTTGGCTGTTGGACTTTCACTTTCAGGGAAAGTATTATTTTTACAAGGCCCCACCAATGTGCTGTTTGATTTCCTGCTTTGTCTAAAAGTTCAGCATTCTTCTTGAATAAGTGGCCTGCAGAAGGAGAGGGTCGCAGAGCATCACATATTACCTGGATGACTTCCTATTCATGGGAAGGGTGAGCACAATCTACTTCGACTTTTTCAAGTGGTAGTGGCTGAGCTCGGGGTACTGCAGACTCCTGAGAATGCCAAGAACCCCACTACAAAACAGGAACATTTTGAGCACCATTAGAGTTGGTGAGTTCATCCCTAAATTCCATTGGGATAAATCCAAGTGGGCTATGGAACTGCAAGATATTTAATGGAGGCCAGATAGCCTACTCATTCAACTTCAAATGTCCAAAACTGACCAGAAAGGGAAGGGCCAGTTAGTAACCATTAATCAGGTGGGTAGGGCTGAAGTTTGCCTGCTTAGGGCAATTGAGTTCTATATTAGTGTTCATCCCTCAACTGATGGAGCTTTCTCCAAGTGCGCTAATGAGTCCTACCTTACAAGGCACCCGTTTAAAGTGGTTTTCAATCAATGTCTAAGTTTTTTGAGATTGACTACTGTGAGTTATGGATCCCATTCCTTCAGGCATGTCTTAAACTGGGGTTAAAGGGGTGGGGCAATGGAAGTCCAAAGTGTTGCAAATGTATGTCCAGTATCCTCTGCAATAGGGGGGCATGGGGGCAATGGTTTATTTATTTCTTTAATTTATTTATTTTCATTTCTTAGCTGCCTCCTCATGCCCATGACATCTTGGGGTGGCTTACAACATAAAAGCAACAATAAATAGAACAACAATAAAACAATAAAAACCAGAAATTTAAAACATCTAAAAGTTCACCTAAAAACAACCACTCGCCAAAAAACTTTATACCAATCCCCCCCTCCCCTCCTCCAAAGGCCTAGGAGAACGTCCAGGTTTTACAGGCCTGACGAAAGGCCACTAGACTTGGGGCCAGGTGGGCTTCCTCCGGGAGGGAGTTCCATAATCGCAGCCCCACCACCGAAAACGCCCTCTCCATTGTGGCCCCCCGTTTTACACGGGGGACCTCCAAGAAAGTGCCCCCAGAAGACTGAAGGGGTCTCTCAGGGGCACGGAAGGTGAGGCGGTCCCTGAGGTATGAAGGGCCAAGACCGTGTTGTTCAGTTATTAATTGTTGTTTATTGTTATCATTGTCTATGGGCTTTGAGAGCAGAAGGGCATGCAAAATTATTTGAAATTTGACATAATTCAATTATTTGAATTGGACACACTGGACAGCCACGTCCTCTATAAGAACCAATTGGAGATTGCAGCTAGGCCTGAGTGAAGCAGATGAAATCTTGTGGAAAGCAAAGTGGGCCATGTGATGGGAGCAACTGTTTCCTTCACTCTACTCTGCTGAAGATACCTCCCAGTTGGACAGATTCGTTACACATCTAGGGGTGAATAATCTGCCACAAGTTACGGGTTTGTTTTTATTCTTAATGATCGAGAGGGATTTTTTGTCAGTCCAGCATTTGTTCCCAGGCATTATGTTTATATGGACACATATGCTCGAGCATAGAGTTTGGTGGGGTGCGGTACATCCCTGGAAGGTAGATAGGGCAAGAAGAAAGGTCAATAGAGAGGTGGTCAAGTTAATTGGTTTCCTGCATGGTAGTTGCATTAGCCAGAACAACATCTGCCATACAAGGCCTAACTTATATTGGTGGGATTCTGCCAATTTGTCAAAGGTGGGGGTGGAGTTATACCTAGCAGTTCTGTGGGATAAGCTAGTCGAAGTTTTAAGGATCTAATCCAAGATGTGTGGGATAAAGGCCAGCCAAGCACAAAGCAGGAAGTCTTCTGTGGTGGGGCCAGTGGTAGTTATGGTTAACGTTTTATAGGTAGAATTATACTAGGCTTGTTGAGATGGGAACCATGAGCTGCATCAAAGTCAGGTCACAGCCATGCGTTGGTAAATGGCCAGGGAAAGTCAGACTTTGAAGACCACCGAAGACAGAAGCAATCATGGGGGACCCAGGGGCCTCATTCATGGCCCTGGAATGGGACACACACCTCTGTGGTTATGGAAAGGTGGGTTAAGGTTAGGAAGTTAGCGATGGCAGGGCCTGAGGGGTACCTCACTCATGATCTGACTCATGGTCCTGGAATACTCACAGACTTTTCTCACGCCGCCCTCTTGTATTATGTTGCTTTTTTGTATGAAGCGTGGGGCTCATTTTTATGAGAATGTGATTCTGATTAGCAAATAAAGAGTGTTGCCTTTAAATACCATTTTACGTTTCCTTTTCTCCTTCTGCGGTGCAGTGACAAATTGTCTATGGCTATGAGGTAAGGTCCTTGTATCTGGAATTAGAGACATTTACTACTATAGGAATGAATATTCTACTTTTCTGTCTTGTTGGCACTGTTAACATTATAAAGGGCACACTTCTTCACCCGTTGAAGTCAATAGCAAAACTCCAATTCACTTTAATAGTGGAGAATTATCCTGATTGTTTAATCTTTTTAAAATCCCTCTCTGCATGGGAACTTTATGTCACCCCAGATGAGGGAAAGCATTGTGAAGGAAAAAATAATAGGGATGGGTGAACGCGGTTCGGAAGTTCGGAGTTCGGCCCGAACTCGGCCTGTTCGGATGACTGAACCCAAACCTGAATACGAATATGAACTGACCGAACCAAACTCAATTCCGAATGTCGAAATGACCGAACAGTTTGGTCAGTTCGGATCATGTTCAGGTGAGTTCGGGTGGCAAAAAAAGGTTCACTGGAAGGTCAAACGTGACAGGGAGGGGTAGTACTAGTCACTGAGGAGCAGACTTCCAGGCACCAGGGGTGGAGAGGCTTGCAAGAAATGAAACTATCTGCCTCCCCCCTTCCCAACACCTTCTGAGCTANCACCTTCTGAGCTAATTGCTGTTCCTGAACAGCAGGCACTGAGTAGGATTATTAGATTGCTTTAAGTTTCATTTCAGTTTTGTACTGAAATGAAACTTAAACCTTAAACTGAAACCTTGTGTTTGTGATTTTCCCCCCCATCCCATGTATAGAGAGATAGAGAGATAGAGATATATAGAGATAAAGTAGGTTAGGGATAGTAGACAGTTGTAGGAGCTAGCTTAGTGATAGAGATAGCGTTAGTGATTTAGTTTTAGTGTTGGTAGGACACAGGCCTGTGTACTTATTAGATAATCAATTTAGTTCATAGCATTTAATAGTTAATAGCAGTTAGATTTAGTGTAGATAGATAGATATAATATTATAATATTATAATATTAGATTAAAAAAAAAACATATAAAACCAAAAAAACCAATAAAAAACAAAAGAAAACCATATAAAACCGAATGAAAATCCAAAAAACCATATAAAAAACAAAAAAACCACCCATAACATTTCCCGAACAGCCAAATGGCCGAACTGAATGGCCAAACCAAATGGCCAAACCGAACAGCCAAACCCGAACACGGCTAACTAACTGAACTGCCGAACCGAACGGCCAAACCGAACGGCCAAACCGAACGGCCAAACCCGAACCCGGAAAACTAACCGAACTGCCGAACTGAACAGACGAACTGAATGCAGTTGAACCAAACGGCTGAACCCGAACCGCAATCTGTTCGCCCATCCCTAAAAAATAAACATATTCCATTATTTACTGCTAAGGAGCGTCTGCTCTGGCCGAACAGGGGGAAACGGATATAGTAGTGAGCCCAATAAATTAGAAATAATTCTTTTAATCGCAGCAAGTCTGCTGATAGAATGGGCAGGATTTATAAAGAGTTTTAAAAATTATTTTACGCAAAAAACTGCCTCCTATATAGAAAAAGGGGGTGTAGATCTGAAAATATGTTTGATGATAAGAAAAAACAAATGGTATGGCACCACATGCATAGCTGTGCCTCCTCCCTAGAGGTTAGAGAAACCCAGATTAAGGTAACTACTGGGTACTACCTGTTGCCCTCAAGTTTGAAAAATTGTAACCCAGGGGGAACAGATCTCTGCTGGAAGAGGTGTGAAGAGGTGGGGGGTTACAAACATTGCTGGTGGGCCTGCTGTAAAGTTCAAGCCCTATTGCGAAAGATCTGGCAGAGAGCAAACAAGGTTGATGGGCTGGTGATCCTGTATAAGCCAGAGATTGCCTTATTGGGATTGTATCCAGAGTCAAAGAGCCTCAAAAGACATGAAGAGTCATGCAAAATACTTTTTCTAGCAGCTTTGAAAATCATAGCCAAGCATTGGAAATCTGAAGAGGAACTTTCATTTGAGGAATGGACAAATAGGATTTGGCTTATATTTACGATGGAAAAGTTACATGTAGGTCTACAAGATAAACTATCTACCTTTAAAGCCGTGTGGTTTCCAATCATAGAAGCAAAGGAAGGATCAAAGATGAACAGCCTGGACCTTCAAACCTTTTTTGATTATCAATTTTAGTCCTTACTACTGAGAAGGGAAATAGCTGAGACTTAAATGCCTAACATAAGTTATGTTCTCTCTGTTCCATGCCTACATCTACTTGCTAGTTGGTTTTGTTTAATTCTGTATTTGCTGACCCAACCCTGACCCAACCCTGACGAGAGAAAAACGTTCTTTGATGTTTGTAAGGGTCAGCGGTTACGATATGTAATATACATGATTATCCAATAAAATCAGTAAAAAGGGGGGGGGGAGAAATCCCTCTCTGCATCATGCTTTTGCAAAGTTTTCCAAACACTGTGTTAATGCAAAATGAAGTCTATATGTTCAAATAAGTTTGCAAAATTAAGCTTTAGTAGTTGAAAGCACTCAATGCATTATAAAAGGAGTTGGCCTCTTTGTAGTAAGAGGCATCATGCAGCACTGAACATCTGCTACGAGTTAAAACACCCACTGAGGCTAACTGGTCTCTTCCTAATCACATAAATTACTTAACATGAAAGAAGTGAACCTGCCTCATTCAGAATTGTAGAGATTGTATAAATATATATAGCTCCAGATCCTAGTAGGATACTGAGAATCATAAACAATATACAGGAATTATAAAGAGAAAATGACTGTAAACAGAGATTTATTGATGAGGGCAGAAGCCAAAATGTTCAGCTAATCAATACATTGCTGGTCTCTTATGGCAGAGAGAAGAGTAAAGAACTTTAGATTATACCTTTGTCCCCATAGCATGGAAGAAGGTGACAGGAAAGTGTTTGGGTCAAAATGGTTACAACTCTAACTACATTTTGGTAAAAGGGGGAGAGAAAGAGCAACCAACAACAAAACCCTCCTTTTAAACTTGCCAGTACCAGTATCTTACAACTTCCTGGGTGGACACCACTGCCCAACATATTAAACAAAACATGACCCATTTCTAACATTGTCCTGAGGGAGGGGTGACATGTGTCCCAAACTAGGGATCAGTGCTGTCCTGTTGAGATAGTGCAGCTGAGACAGACCCCCCAGGGTTGGAGGTGAAGCTGTGGGTCAAATCCCTTGATCAGCAATCCTCTGACCCCCAACTCTTATGGAACTGCCTCAATTTAATTCAATTTCCAATTTCCAATGCCATACCACTCTCAAAGATTATTCCAACCCTGGACCTCTGCTAATCAAGCCTAAACCTACTAGTTGCAAGTAGGGATGGGCGAACGCGGTTCAGAAGTTCAGTGTTTGGCCCAAACTCGGCCTGTTCGGACGACCAAACTAGAACACGAATACGAACATACTGAACTGAGCTGAATGTTGAAATGGCCGAGGGGTAAGTCATCTGACTCAGCTAGGAGCAAACTTCCAGGCACCAGGGGTGTAGGGTGGAGAGTGGCTTGGAGTAGCAGTCAGACTGGTGAATCACCATTCCTTTTCGCATCAGACCACTGGCTTGGCAGTCTGCGATTGGCCATGGGCTAGGCTGCACGTAGCCAATGGGGCTTGTGGTGAGGCGGGCGCAGCAAGAAACAAAACTGTCTGCCTCCCCCATTCCCAATACCTTCTGAGCTAGTCACTGTTCCTGATCAGCAGGCATTTCAGAAGGCTCCCTCTCACCCAGCATTTTCCAGCTCCCCAATCCATTGCCATCCTCCTCCTATTTCACTCATCCAACCCATCTACCTCCATATTCTCATTTATTTACCTTAGCTTAGATAGATTTAGTTGTTATTTTTTGTTTGTTTTTATCCCACCCCGTGTTAAATCTTCCTTCCTCCCTCCCCCCTCCATTGAATCCTTTCCCTATATAGTCCATCCCCAGTGATTCCCTTCCCTTCCGCTGTTTTTTGATTCATTTAGAGTAGGATTATTATTAGATTGATCTAGGTTTCATTTCAGTTTTGCACCCCTCCTTGTGTTTTTTGTGATTACCCCCCAACCCCCATCCCATATATTGATAAATGGATAGGTAGATATATTTTTGTTTTGAGATAGTAGGAGTTAGTTTACTGATAGAATTATCATTTATTTATTTATTTATTTATTTATTACATTTATATCCAGCCCCTCCTGAGAACAACTCAGGATGGCTTCCAACACGATAAAAACAATTATAAAATATAAAACAATTTTAAAACATCAACAATTTAAATACTTTAAAAGAGGGCCCTGGGAAACAACTTGAAAACATTAAAAAAATATAAAAAGTAGGGTAGGGGCGATAAACAAAACCCCTATCCCCCCCTCCCTCCCCCAAGGCCTGCGTGAGCAGTCAGGTTTTACAACACCGCCGGAATGACAACAGGCTTGGGGCCAGGTGTGCTTCCTCCGGAAGGGAGTTCCAAAGGCACGGCACGGCCATGGAGAATGCCCTCTCCATTGTGACCCCCTGATTTACGCGGGGGACCTCCAGGAAGGCACCCCTGGATGACTGCAGGAGCCGCTCTGGGGCGCAGAGGGCGAGGCGCTCCCTGAGGTACGAGGGGCTTAGACGGTGAAGGGCTTTATAAATCAACACCAAAACCTTGAACCTGGTTTGGTGATTCGGCACGCTATTGGCAACCAGTGCAGAGTCCGGAGCACAGGTGTAATGTGCTCCTGACGACCCGTCCCCGTAAGGAGACGAGCCGCCGCATTCTGCACTAGCTGCAGCCTCCGAACTAGGAACAAGGGAAGCCCCACGTAGAGCGCGTTGCAGTAGTCCAGCCTCGAGGTGACGAAGGCATGAATGAGTGATTCAGCTTTAGGGTTTGTTGGAGTTACTTAACCCATTTAGTTCATAGCATTAAGAAAAGTTATTAGTTAATAGTGGTTACATTTAGTGTAGATACATATATATATAATATTAGATTTTTAAAAAATCAAAACCCCACAATTTTATATATAATTATATATAATTAAAAACATTATTTTTTGCGAGAGAAATGGAGTAGGGAAGGAGAGGCCATAGGGGAGGCAATGGGGGCACGTGCCGCAGGTGGGCAGGGCTGTGCACGGGGAGCGGCAGCAGTTAGCAGCAGTAGCCAGAGGCACAGGGCCTCACCCCCTCCCAAAATCAGCATGCTTGCTTTAGGGCACCAGGCTGTTCTGCAACGCCTCCTGGCAGTGCCCTCCACTGACACGCAAGGCACTGGAAGACCTGCAGGACTTGAGGCTCAGGCTGCATCTGTCTCTGCTGTGGGTGGTGCTGGAGCAGGTGCTGGGGCTGCTTCTACCGATATTCCTCCAGGGCCACTAATGTCCCCCACAGTCGAGGCAATCCCCAACAGTCCAGAGCTGGTGGATCCCACCCTGGCTGCTAGAGGCAGGGCTCAATTCCCAGGCAATGCCAGTACTAGGGAGAGGAGCAGCAGCAGCAGCACTAGCAGCTACAGAGGGGGGCACAGGGAGAGTGCCAGTAGCATGGCGGGCACGTGCAGTCTAGCCTCTGGGTCACAGTACTCCCCTTCATGGGACATCACCGTGGTCGCCAGGGACAGTGAGGAAGAGGCAGTCAGTGACACTAGTGCCACAGAGGAGATCTGCGTACATGAGGCGATGTCTGACCCTTCTCCCAGAGCTGCATCACCAGTGCCACAAAGTTCTCCCTCTCCCAGCAGCGCTGGCAGCAGTGCATCTGTTGGGGCGGGCAAGAAGGTGGGGGGGGGAATCCTCTGGGATCATTTTAAGTCGGTGCAGGCAGATGATCCCAGAGAGGTACAGTGCGCGCTGTGCAAAAAGGTGGTGAAGTGCAGGCAGGTGCTTGCCAACCTTGGCACAACTGCAATGGCCAGGCACCTGAAGGCATGCCACAGTGCTGTGTTGCTGAGCAGGAAAGCAGGAGAAGTGGCTGCCAGCAGGTTCCCAACTCCAGCAGCCAGTCGCCCGGTCCATTCAGTGAGCCAGCATCCTGTAACAACTGCTGCTGCCTCTACCAGCAGGAGCAGTATGGGGTCAGAACAACACCAGGAGCCTCCCCAGCAGTGTCACCAGTCCACCATGGAGGAGATGGGGAGGGGGGATGTGTCAAGGCCATTGGCAGGGCACTGTGGCACAGGTTTCCAGGAAAAAGGCAAGCCGAGATGATTGGCCTGCATGACCAGTCCTTGTCCATTGTGGAGGACAAGGGCTTCCAGTGGCTGATTGGGTTCCTGGCCCCCAACTTTAAACTGACTTCCCACTCCGCCCTGAGTCGTACTGTGGTCCCACAGCTCTATAGGGCTTTGAAGGAGCAGCTGAGGGAGCTGCTTGCAGGGGCTGGGTGGAAACGGTCCACTTTACGACAGACCTGTGGTCCGCCAGAAACACCCAGCATGCCTACCTGGTGGTGACGGCACACTGGTGGCAGGACACAGAGGCAGCTCTTGGCAGTGGCAGGAGGGGACCTGAAGTAGGGTATAGGTGGGCTGTGCTTCAGGCCCAAGTTATGGACAGCTCCCACACTGAGAGGAACCTCGAGGCAACCCTGGCCACCATGGTGAGGGAGTGGCCCACGCCAGGCGCGGCCTTCACCAAGGGGTGTGTGGTCACGGACAACACGGCCAATATCCTTAAGACAGTCCATGACAGGGGCTTCACAAGCATCCCTTCCTCCGCACACACCCTCCATCTCGTGGTGAAGGATGCTCTGGTCTTGGGGGAAAAGGGGATTGGGCCAGGCATCCTTAGCTCCTTGGTCAAATGGGGGAGGAAGCTGGTGGGCTTCTTCAACTGAAGCATGAAGGGTAGCAAGCTCCTCCGGGCAAAGCAGGCCGAGCAAGGGTCCCCGGTGCATACCCTTATTCAGGATGTCTCCACCCAGTGGAACTCCACCTTCCTGATGCTTAAGCAGCTTCTTGAACAGAAAGCCGCCCTGTATCAGGTGGAACTGAAAACAGACATCGAGGCACCTCCAGGGTACAACAAGGAGGAATGGGAGATTATATTCCAAACTGTCTCTGTCCTGAGACCGTTCCTGGGTGTCACAGAGACATTGAGCAGCTACACTGCCACCCTCAGCCAGGTGATCCCACTGGTACATAGTCTCCGCAGCAGCCTGGATGAGATTCTGGGG
>QEPC01012601.1:334529-383824 GCA_003113815.1 Sphenodon punctatus | reverse complement strand
ATGGCTGAGGGCAGTGGGGCAGGTGGTGCCCACCCAGAGCTACCAGAGGGAGTATGATGGCACCTCAGCAGCAGTGGAGACCTATCTGGAGGAGGAGCCATGCATAGATCCCAGCAGCGATCCCTTGGCCTACTGGGCCAGCAAGGTCAACGTGTGGCCGGCTCAGTCCAAAGTGGCCAAGGGTATCCTGTCCTGCCTACCAACATGTGTCCCCAGTGAGAGGGTGTTCTCCATCATGGGGGACATGTGCGCTCCACACCGCCTGAGACTGAGGGCCAAGTTGGTGGAGCAGTTGCTCTTTCTGAAGGTTAACCTTCCGCTTCTGGGATTCCTGGAGCTGCCCCTGGACAAGGAGTGATGGTTCAGTGGCACATGCCATCCCATGCCATGGGCAGTCTTGGGACAGGGCTCATCCTCCTCCTCCATCTGTGCTAGGGCTACTGCTCCTGTGCTGCTGAGGTGCTGTCCCTCCCTCTCAATGCCTGGCACCTGCCCTGCCTCTCTCTCTGTCTCTGTCTCTCTCTCTCTGCCTCTCTCTCTCATACTAGATGGCCTTGGCCGCCTTATCTGACTGACCTCAGGATGCAGGGTGGGATTAGGAAACAAACTGTAACTCTGCCAGCTGGCCTATGGCTAGCCAATGCCATATGATCTCGGCCTGCCTATGTGAAGCTGATTGGCTCTCACTCTCTCGTGCTGCACAGTCTTTGCTAGCCTATCTGATTGCCCTGCTGCCCATGTCCCAGCCTGCCTGCCCTAGTGACTCCCATGCAACGCTGTTTGTCTGCCCACCCTGCTTTCTGCCAAGTTCAAAGCATGTATCAGTCCTGCCTCCCATGTCAAGGTACCTGTCCTCCCACCCAGGTTGCCCTGCTAAAAGCCTGCCCAAGCCCGCCTGCCCAGCCCTACTGCCTCTCATGACATGCTTCCTGCCTGCCTGCTCAGCTTGTGAAGCTTGAACCCTCCCTCAATCTGCCTGACTGCTGCTCATGTCATGCCACCTTACTGCCTGCTCGGGGCAACCAATGTCTGCTGCTGCTAGTGCCACAGGCACTAGTTATTCCACCGCATGACAAGAGGCAGCTACTCCAGCCCCAGGACCAGCAGTCATGGTCTCGGGGACAAGTTACAGGCAGGGAGGGCAGTGGCCAAGATGTACAAACTGCCACCCTAGCCCCAGGACCCACCGTGATGGGTCTGGGGCCGTCATTCATCTCACACTGCGCTGTTTTTCCACCACTCCGAGAAGCAGCCACTCCAGCCCCGGCACCCACTGCCTGGGTACTGGGGCCAAGCTGGGTACTGGGGCATGGAGGGCTGTGGCCAAGATGTACAAGCTGCCACCGTAGCCCTGTGACCCACCGTGATGGGTCCGGGGCCTTCATTCCTTGCACACTCCGATGTCTTTCCACCTCATTCAGAAGCAGCCACTCCAGCCCCGGCACCCGCCGCCTGGGTCCTAGGGCCAAGTTACTGGCAGGGAGGGCTGTGGCAAAGATGTACAAGCTGCCACCCTAGCCTTGTGACCCACCGTGATGGGTCTGGGGCCGTCATTCATCTCACACGGCGCTGTCATTCCACCTCCCCGAGAAGCAGCCACTCCATCCCCGGCACCCGCCGCCTGGGTCCCGGGGCCAAGCTACTGGCAGGGAGGGCTATGGTCACTACCTGGAAGCTTCCATCCTAGCCCTGGGACCCACCTTGATGGGTCTAGGGCCCTCGTTCCTCGCACACTCTGATGTCTTTCCACCTCATTCAGAAGCAGCCACTCCAGTCCCGGCACCTGCCACCTAGGTCCCAGGGCCAAGTTACTGGCAGGGAGAGCTGTCGCCAAGGTGTACAAGCTGCCACCCTAGCCCTGTGACCCATCGTGATGGGTCTGGGGCCGTCATTCATCTCACACGGTGCTGTCATTCTACCACCCCGAGAAGCAGCTACTCCAGCCCCGGCACCCGCCACTTGGGTCCCAGGGCCAAGCTACTGGCAGGGAGGACTGTGGTCAATAACTGGAAGCTGCCACCCTAGCCTGGGACCCACCGTGATGGATCTGTGGCCATCGTTCCTCGCACCCTCCGATGTCATTCCACCTCATTCAGAAGCAGCCACTCCAGCCCCGGCACCGACTGCCTGGGTACCGGGGCCAAGTTACTGGCAGGGAGGTCTGTGACCAAGATGTACAAGCTGCCACATTAGCCCCGGCACCCACCATTATGGGTCTGGGGCCATTGTTCCTCGCACACTTCACTGTCATTCCACCGCCCCAAGAAGCAGTCACTACAGCCCAGCACCCGCCGCCTGGGTCCTGGGGCCAACCTACTGGCAGGGAGAGCTGTGGCCAATACCTGGCAGCTGCCACCCTAGCCCCGGGACCCACTGTGATGGGCCCCGGGGCCAAGCTACTGGCAGGGAGGGCTGTGGCCAATATCTGGAAGCTGCCACCCTAGCCCGGGGACCCACCGTGATGGATCTGGGGCTGTCGTTCCTCGCACACTCCGATGTCTTTCCACTTCATTCAGAAGCAGCCACTCCAGCCCCGGCACCCACTGCCTGGGTACCGGGGCTAAGCTACTGGCAGGGAGGGCTGTGGTCAATACCTGGATGCTGCCACCCTAGCCTGGGGACCCACAGAGATGGATCTGGGGCCGTCATTCCTCGTACACTCCAATGTCTTTCCACTTCATTCAGAAGAAGCTACTCCAGCCCCGGCACCCGCCGCCTGGGTACCGGGACCAAGCTACTGGCAGGGAGGGCTGTGCTCAATACCTGGAAGCAGCCACCCTAGCCCCAGGACCCACAGTGATGGGTCTGGGGCTGTCATTCCTCACACACTCTGATGTCTTTCCACCTCATTCAGAACCAGCCACTCCAGCCCTGGCACCCACCACCTGGGTACTGGGGCCAAGTTACTGGCAGGGAGGGCTGTGACCAAGATGTACAAGCTGCCACCCTAGCCCTGGGACCCACCGTGATGGGTCTGGGGCTGTCATTCCTTGCACACTGCGCTTCCACTCCACCGACAAGCAGCCAATTCTGCCCCAGGACTAGCCCCAGGGGCTCTGTCTGCTCCTCCCTCTCCAAAGCACTAGCCACCAGCCGGTCCCTTCACAATCACAACAATGCCCACCTAGCTCTTTAGATTGACTCTCTAAGAGATACTTTGGCTACACGCTATTTTCAGCAAGGGTTCTGTACCTTGGCCACCAATGTCTGTTTCTTCACGTGCCAAGGACCCCCAGGCCAAGCCTATATGCTGTCTGTGCCAGGATGCCAATGGCATTAAGAAACAGCTACTGCTGACAGACCTATATGCTGTCTGCGCCCAGTGTTCTGTACCCGGGGTGGCCGCCAAGCTCAAAGCAATGAAAGCATGCCTCTATTGCCTCAGCCCACATTCCTGCCTCTCATGCGAAGGTGCCTGTCTTCCCAAACAGGTTTCTGCCAAAAAAGAGAGAGATAGAGAAAGTCCACCCACTGCTTGAAGGAAAGACAGACACGATTCCACCCATGCTGTCACCGGCACTATATGGTCAGAGAGAGAGAGCGACAGAGAGATTCCCATTCCCAGATAGAACTAGGGAGATGGCAGTTAGAGGGGGAGAGCTCAGCTAGATATATCCTAGCTGCCACCAGCCGGAACCTGGAAGAACTCCCATCTGTGCTGCGCCCATTAATGCCCTTCGCCCACATCCAGAACACAGCAAACCTACCGTAATGAGATGGAATAAACCCACAACATATTATATGTGCATGCCTTCCTGACAGTGCCTGCCTGTGTGCATCTCTGTACCACTACATACCTGCTGCCCTGCTACCACCTAGCGTGGCATGCCTGATCAAATGAAGTGTGCCCCATAGGCTTTGTCTGTCATTCCACTATCCCTGATGCCCGCCTGTCCCAGGGACCAGCAACAAGATTATGGGACCTTCATTCCAGTCACTGGAGGCTGCTTTCCATTCCATTGCATCCAGAAGCCCAGTGCCCGCATGCCAGCCTGCCCCCCTCCCCAAAAGCATACTCCTCTGCACCCACCCATGGATGCCTGCTGAAGCTAGCTGCTGAAACTAAAAGCCCCTCCAACCACCAGCTCCCGCTGCCTCCTGCCCGCTGCCGAGGAGCCTGTCTCTCTTTCTCTCTGTCACACCCACCCACACAAACACCAGCCCTGCACCTCTTGCAGGCTTTCTGCTTGTTGAGATCCTGCTGCTGGTACAGCACATCTTTGGGTTACTATGCTACTTGAGGTGGCATGTGCTTTTGGAAGGGATCTAGTAGCTGTATGAGATTCTTCCACCTGCCATCCAGAACTTCAGCACTTAGGGATAAAAGAGAGAACATGTTTACTTAAAACTATTTACAATACAAGAAAACAACAACAACAACAACAGCAACAGCAACGACATTTAATAAAACAAAAGCAAACATGTAAAGGAAACTTATTAATTAAACAAGCTAAGAGTCACTCAGTCTCTTCCACTGGGCCTGTCCCCCAGTATTTGGGGGAAAGGCAACAGGCCTTGGGGCGGCTCACAGTCCTGAGGGCTGGCGACCACCCTGAAGGGGTCCACCACGCCGTTGTCCACGGCGTACTCCAACACCTCTGTCAGCTCATTATGCCACCTGGGAACTGCCTGGTGGTAGGCCTGCACGAGGCGCAGTTCGGCGGAGACATACTGTCCGTATGCCACCACCCTCTGCCGCTCCGCCTGAACCACCTGCATCTCCTCCACCAGGCACTTCTCCAGGTCGACAGAGGAGCACTGGACCTCCTCCACATGGCCCCGGGTGCTGTGATGCAACCTGGCCTGAAGGGCCTTGATCTTGGCGCCTCTGGGATCCCGGAGGTCTCCACGTTGAGGCAAGAGGTGGGGAGAGGGGAAGGTCTTATATTCCTCCTTTTTCTGGTCACCTTCCCCCCATTTTTCATGTACTGTGGCTCCAGGGGCGCCGCTGCAAAGGAGTCCTCCTCACCCGAATGCCTCACTCGCATGTCGTGGGTCCGCTCTATGTGAGCGAGAAGCCCTGATGTGATCCCCTCCCTCTGCCACCAGAATATTTTTTTGCAGATCTAGAAAGAGCAGAAAAAGATAGGAACATTAGAAGTTCCATACTGTGTCAGACCAATGGTCTGTCAAGCCCTGCCTGCATTCTGTCTCCATGAGTGGGTGGACTGGGTGGCCATCCAATCTCTCTCTGCAGGGGACCTCTGTTCCCAACAGGTCAGAGGGCAATTCATTCCCTGTTGTTCCAGTCCCCGTGACATACCTTGCATGTATGTGGTGGTTCTGTCGCCCTTGAGGTAAAACCACCAGACATCTGACGACTGGTGCCGAATGTCTGGGGGTGAGGCTGGCGAGCTCTGCCTAGGGGTCTGGCGATGAGACGTCGTCCTAGGCCTAGTCCTGGCAGCAGGTCTGGGCCCGGGGCCAGAATCAGATTCCTCTCTGAAATGGGAACACATAAGAACACCAAGTAAATATCATGCATTTGTGATGATGCCTCTAATCCTCCCTCCTTGGGGTGCTAGGGACGGCAACTAAAAAAAAAAAAAGCATGTGCAAATCCTGCCCTCCCAGGGGTGCTAGGGGATGCTAGATATTGCAACTAGAGAGCCCATGGCTGGCATGTGCAAATCCTGCCCTCCTTGGGGTGCTAGGGATGGCGATGCAAGATGTGACCCTGGCTGGAGGAATGAGACTGCCCTTATTTGGGGGGGTGTAGGGAATGGGATGGCAACTGGAGAGTGGAGACCCTTGATAGCCTGGCACATGTTTGGGTGGGGATGCTCATGCCTGACTGCTGGAAGAATCCCCCACACTACAGTACCCTCTCTCTCTGTGGCAGACATCCACTGCCACCCACTGTTGGCCACTGTTTGTGCCTGACTGATGCCCACCACCCACCCGCACACCAGTGAACTGAGATCGTTCTAACTGATACAGCCTTTCTTGTCTTAAAGGTAACAAAACAGTTTACAAACCTGGCAGGAATGGCAGTAGAGCCCGCCGCTTCCTCCTCATCCGAAGGAAGCCACCGGTGCCACGGGAGGTGTATCAGGGGCAGCAGCTTCCACCTGTACCTCCTCCTCCTCCATCGGCAAATTGGCCCCCAGCCAGAGGATGTGCACAACAGCCTTCTTCATTGTTTTTTTTTTTTTTTACAAAAACCCACACACCAACAGTCACCCACAACACACACCAACCACCCAAACACACAGCACAGCCAAACCCAACACAATCACATCCAAAACACACGAACCAAGCATCCACCGAATCAAACACACATCCACTCGCCTCACAGCTCCACACGCACTTGAGTTTCCGGTTTCCAGTGCGATTTCCGGCTTCCCACGCGCTCATGATAGTTTTAGGCCAAATGCCGAAAGCCGAACACCGAACGCCAAATGCCAAATGCCGAACACGAACGGCCAAACCCAAACTCGGCAATCCACCTGAACGGCCAAACCCAAACTCGGCGATCCACCCAAACGCACGAACCGAACGCGGTCGAACCGAATGTCCGAACCCGAACCGTGAGCTGTTCGCCCATCCCTAGTTGCTAGAAGGGCTTACAGTTTTAATTGAGCACACCCTGCAGTACCAATTATGTAAACAGAGGGTGATGACACTATGGGAAAGGGGGGAAAACCCTCAAGTGTCCAGTCAATCAGCGCAGGAAGGAAAAATTCTTTCCTGCTCCCCAAACATTGTGACCAGCTGTGCCCATAATGCCAGTTGACAAGGGTGGATGGGTGGGTGTTCAGCCTCCTAACCCATTTCCAACTTCCCACCCCCTCCCTAAACCTCCTCTTATGGTGGGTGGGAAAAAAGCACAGGCTCCGTGCTCTTCCTCCCTCACTGAAATATCCATATCGGGCACTTCCCCAACATATGTGCCAGCCCCAATTCTACCTACGGTGTGATCCTCCAATCAACTACATGCCCCCTCCATTCTAAAATGTGCATGGGGACAAGAGCCCTCCCCACACAGGTACATGTGAAAGGAGTAAAAAGAAATGGATCAACTTCTGTTGGGTGAGTGTGTGCAAATCACCTGGCTTCATGGAGCTTTTCTTCAGGTCAGTAATTATATGTTGGGATTAAGCTGCTACTATGTATACTAGCATGGTCACTGATATCTATAGATAATCTTTCATTTATTCTATACTTTCCTCACTTCACGGCTGGACTATTGTAACACAGTCTACATGGGGCTATCCATGGTGATGGTTCGGAGACCATAGCTGGTGCAGAATGTGGCAGCCCATCTCTTTACGTGGACGGGCCACCAGGAGCACATTACACAAGTGCTCCATTCTCTGCACTGGCTGCCTATAGTTTTTCAGGACCAAGTCAAGGTGTTGGTGCATACCTATAAATCCCTATACAGCCTAGGCCCTACATATCTGTGGGACCACCTCACTCCCCAGGCTCTGCATCCATCCCTGCTGTCAACCGGGGGCACATTTCTCGAAGTTGCCCGGTTATTTTGGGGGGCAATTATGGAGAGGGCATTCTTGGTGGCCACACCAAAACTATGGAACTCCCTTCCAGCAGAGGCTTGGGTGGCCCCGGACCTCTCCTCCTTTTGATGACAATGCAAGACCTTGCTGTTCTGCCAGGCGTTTGTGAGTGAGACGGGTGATGGGTGGGTGGATTGGGTTAGGGTGGTTTTTGGTCTTGTTATTTTTTTGACAGTCTCCAATTTTTTAATGATATATTTATATTTTATCTATTGTTCTTTTTATTGTATTTTTTTAATTGTTAGCCGCCTCAAGCTGCTTCTGCAGTAGTGTGGTGGGGCATAAATCTATTTAAATAAATAAATAAATAAATAAATAAATAAATTGTCTGTTCATATATATTAGTTAAGTGCTTCCATATATCTGCCTACTAGGAAGAGTTCTGTGAAGTTCAAAAACTTACACATGCTCAGAAGAGTATTTGATCTAATCATAGAATCTTAAAGTGGGAAGGGATCTATAATAATAAATAAATGTTATCTCCATGATCATGCTAGTCTTCTGTGTCTCATATTAAGGACCAAAACACTAACCACTCATATAAAGTCAGGAGGAGGGAAATCTTGACACTCCTACCCACATTGTAAGAAATGGCAACATTTCAGCTCAATTTAGTCAGGTCAGGCTTTCATCCCAAAAACAAATTTTCCCACAAGAACTCACTTTGTGAGTTGTAATACCTGGATTGTAAGAAATTTTACAATTCATTTTCATTCCGGATAGCATTTTGTGGTCCATAGATATCTCTTGAATATCTCTGGGAAGAAGCCTGCCAAAGCTTGGGACACAAGTCAACCACTGAAATGTTCCACAGTTGCAGCAAAATGCAACTTAAGGATTTCCTTATGTCAAGTATAGATATATTATGCAGAGGTTCTTAGTGAAGGATGTCATGACATAAATTCATGGACCTGCTGTCACCCTCATGTAATTCATTCTCAAAGAGTTGAACCCATAAGAACAAAGGAACATAAGTTCTGGGTCACACCAATGGTCCATCAAACACAACATTATGTCTTGTCTCCAACAGTGGCCAATCTGGGTCATTTCAGATGTGACGGGCGGCCACTTTCACCACAGGCCGTGGGGTGGTTTGGCCAATGGCCAGGGGTGAATGGGCACGCCAACAGATGCGTGCCCCATTGCCCTCAGCCATGGGGACCGCCAAACCATGGCCCGTGGTGAAAGCAGCCGCCCATCACGTCTAAAGTGGCACCCCCCCAGAGGGGGTGGGGCCGCGTAGTGCAGCATGCTGCCACACGGCCCCACCCCCTGCGTTCCCTGGCAGTCCTCCCCCCTCCCGATGGGCAACGGACAATCCGAGCGCTGCCACAACCACAGGCAGGGGTGAATTCCATTGACCACAGTGAACGGTAAGTAAACAGAAGTTACTTTCCGTTCACCATGGCCGTGGTGGCCTTTCACCGCACTTCTTGACCTCCTCGCGTCCGGAGATCCAGAAGCGTGGTGAATGGAAACACGGGCTGCATTTGACTGTGGTGAACATCTGGCGGCAAGCAAACAGACGTTCACCACAGTCAAACGCGGCCCGTGTTTGACTGTGGTTCAGGCGGGGTGAATTTCAGACTCGTAACATCTGAAATCCCCCTCTTTCTATTGGGAGAAGTACTCAACAGGTCACAGTGAACAATCCATCTCCTGTTGTTGTTCCAGCACCAGAAAGTAAGAGGTTACATACTCAAAACCTACATGGATAATAGCCATTAATGGACCTATCCTCCAAGAACTTATCCAACCCCTTTTTAAAACTAGCTACACTACCGGCCTTGAACACTTCCTCTGGCAGTAAATTCCAGAAGTTTATTGTGCACTGAGTGAAAAAATACTCCTATTTGTTTTACATCTGCTGCCAGTTAATTTCATGGAGTGTCCCCTTGTTCTAGTACTGTTATAGTGGGTACATAACCACTCCCTATTTACTGCAAAAGAAATGTTTTTGTGGTTTTTTTTGTTTTTTTTTACTTAAATCATAATTGTGTAGTAATAACTAAACTTTGCAAACCTGAGCAACAAACATAGGCTGATCAGTCTATATACCAGGTTTCAAAAGGAATATGTAGAGGTTCACTATGGAATGCCAACAATTCCAGATGAAGTCAATGGAATCAACTGGGTTTGGGTTTTTTTTGTTTAACCTTTGATTATCATGCCACTTTAATATATGAGAGTAACTTTAGACATCCAAGTTTGAAATTTTGGTCATGATATGTATTTAGATTTTTTTCTCTCATAAGCGATATGGCCCCAATCCTAACCATATTGATTCATGAGAACGTCCTACTTATTTATGTATGGGGCAGTAAAACATAATTATTATTATTGTTTATTGTTTATATAGTATCTAGAAATATACCTGGCACTGTAAATAATTAATTAGAAAAAGGTCTCCGTCCCAAGAGGCTTTTAATGTATAATTACTATCTATTATTAATCATTTCTGTAGGGTAATTTCAGATGTTACGTGATCACAGTCAACCACCCTAAATCACAGTGGGTTCAGGGTGTGTCTGTTGTCACCGTAACGCCTATTTGACTCCCGCCAGATGTTCACCACAGTGAATCTCTGGCGGGAGTCAAAGAAAACCATGGTTCTGGACCTGAGGCCGGCCTCAGGTCCAGAACTGTGGTTGGAGTGGCCATGATCCATGATGGGGTGGTGCTGCACGTCTGCTTGCCAGCACCATCTGGGAATTGGGCCCCAACCACGGGACAGGGTCAGACGCAGCAGCCTCATTGGCCGTTGCACCCGCCTGTCACCCCGTGGGCAGGAGGCTGTGGGAGCATGGGGGGGCAGGGCTGAGCTGCCGCATGTCGCACCACGCAGCCCCACCCCCTCCCGGCACAGCCCCGCCCCCTCCCCAAACCCCAGTAGAGATCAGGCCGGCACGTCTAAAGGACGGACAACCTGATCATGGACCGGGATCCAAGATGGATCCTGGTCCAGGGTCCAGCATGGCGGGCCAAGAGGCCCATCACATCTAAAATTACACATAAAGAGTGATTTCAGCATTCAAAGTGCTTAACAATCCTTACCTAGTATATCCTCTCAAAAAACCTGTGAGATAGATTTTATTTATAATTTTTTTATTTAGATCATTATTATTTCCATTTTAGAGAGATGGAAATGAGAGATAATGACTTGCCTGAGGCCCACCAGTCAGTTTGTGACTAAATGGGATTTGAACTTTAGTCTCCCAGGTCCAAGTATAATACTTTAGCCACTATGTTTCACTTTGTAAATAGCATCCTGCTTAGAGATGAAACGAGAATCAAAATGATACTCCTGAGAATCTCACCAAAAGATCTCACTAACAGTTTGAGAACTCACAAGAGACTAAAAAATAATAATTTTAAAATGTTCTGTGAATATGCTAAATGGCAACTGCTTCTTTGCTGTGCATACACAATCCTTTTCTAAAATGGCATGGACTGTATTGGAAATTTTCCATTTTGGAAAAGGGTAGCTCGTCTTCACATGTGCAGAACCAGCTGCCCTTTTCTAAAATGGTGCCGACATGGCCTGTACCATCTTGCAAAAAGACCGTACATATGCAGAACATCTGTGGTGGTCATTTTGTGCATGTGCAGAGCATTTTTTAATTTTTTCAAGAATCTCACAAGATCAATGTCAAGAACGGCTTGTTCTTGGCTCATTCTTGATCTCAAAAATCTCCTGGAGAGCCCAGTTTTTGCCAAGATTTTTTAAATATGTGAGATCAAGTTTGAGCCTTAATCTTGAGAGCATGTCTCCCTGCAGTGCATTCTCAGAAAGACAAGACAACATGCTTGTAGGATAGCCTTGAAAGTTAAGGAGAGTTCTAGTTCTGCATTACCTCTCCTGGGTCTGTGAGACAGAGAAGCGTGGCCAGAATGGTAAAGCCAGTGTGGTGTAGTGGCTTAGTGTGGTTATGTGGACTGGGAAGTAGGGGGAGGCCTTGGTTCAAATCTCACCTAAGCCAGAAACTTGCTAGATGACCTTGGGCCAGTCACAATATTCTCTCAGCCTAACCTACCTCACAGGGTTGTTGTGAGACTTAAAAGATGTATTAAACTGGCAGGGGGCATTATAAAAAATATAAAGATTTTCAGAAATTATTTTTAAGCACAAATGATTAATCATATACTAAATACTTCTGGAAAATATGGATCCAATTCTCCATAATTTGTTTGCATAGTGCTTACTACTGTGGCTATAATAGTCTGACCCTCTGTTCCATGAAAGGATGCCCTATATATACAGCATCACTGACAGATGTTTGTCCATCCAGTTTAAAAAAAAAAAAAGCCAAAGAAGGTGAGTCCACCACCTTCATTGGCAACCCATTTCATTGCCCAGCTGTTCTTACAGTTCAGAGATTTCTCCTAATATTTAACCAAAATCTACCGTGCTGGAATTTAAGCCCATACCCTTTTGTTCTATATTTCTGAAACAGTCAGGAACAACAGCTCTGTGTGTGTGTGTGTGTGTGTGTGTGTGTGTGTAAACATATCCACTATATTTTTTAAAAAATTGCTATTATGTGCATCCTTTATATGTTTTTCTCTATGCTTCTTTCTCTACTTAAATGAATATATAAGCTACTAATATGCAGAAGTGTTTGCCAGAAAAGACTTTAAATTTGCATTCTGTTTCTGATAAATATGTATTCCTTGTTATTTCCTACCTTAAACTACTAACACTGCTAACGCAAGTTATTAAACAGCTTTTCCTATGCAGTCAAGAAACACATGCATTCATGACAAGATCCCTATATCCCTCCCTCATTGTACAATATCCCTAATTACTGTTTGTAAGATGCTTTTAGAACTTTATCCAAAATAGGTGTGGAGTGCTTTATAATTATAATAACATTATTACCTGTAAAGAAGGATAAACTCTCCAGCAGACTGATTAGTAAACAGTAATTTAATTTGTGTGGTTTAATGTGATTAGGCACTTAGTAATCATAATCTTATGGAAGAGAATTATACAGAAATCCTTACAAGTGAGTGGACTTCATCATAAAAGAGAAACAGTTACAACTCTTCTGTCAATTATACTGATGTACATCCTGGAGTAACTCCATTTGTATGACTCCAAAATTATAGTATTGTAAACAAGATCAGAAATAAGTGTCCATTTAGTCTAATTATCCAGAATATAATTCTCGACAGATGTAACATGGTGAGTTTTAAATCAAACACTTTGGGTAAAATTCTGGTTCACTGAAGCTAATAGGATTTTTACCCTTTGTCCCAACAACCCAGAAGAAGAAAACACACTGTTCTAGATTTTAGAGACCGCATTCTTTATACCAGGCAGCCCACCTTGTGTGTATCATGGAGACCTGGCTGGACAATGAATCAGGCCTATACTGGCTGATCTTGTTCCAGCTGGGTACTCTGTGCAGCATCAGCCGCGGTGGTGTAGCCATTATTTTTAAGGATGACTGGTCTGTGAGGAGATTTCCTGTGCAATCTATCATGGGTATAGAGTGTCTCCATTTGAGTTTGGATTTGACTGGAGACAGGGTAGGGACACTGCTGATATACCATACACCCACCTGTATGACAGCCTCCCTACACGCGCTGACTGAGCTGGTGTCGGAGGTGATCTTGCGGTCCCCCAGGACGATAGTTCTGGGGGACTTCAATATCCATGCCGACGCCAGTCTTGGAGGGGCAAAGCATGAATTCATGGCCAGCATAGCAACCATGGGCTTGTCTCAGAGAGCAGTGCGCCCAACACATATTGGAGGACATACCCTGGACATGATATTTTGCACAGGCCTTGAGGTGGGGGATCCATTGGTGGTGGCGGTATCAATGGTGCCCTTGTCATGGACGGATCATTATCTCCTCCGAGTGGATATCCTGGTGCATGTTGGCCCTAGGGAGGGTGTGGAACCAATTAGGTTGGTTTGCCTCCAAAGGCTTATGGAACCTGAAAGGTTCCAGATAGCCCTAGGGGATGTATTCTTTGACCTTGATGGCCACTCACTCGATGACCTCATTTCTAGGTGGATTATTAGGCTGAAGGAGACCATAACCTGTGTGGCTCCCAAGCGTCCACTCCCAAAATGTCGACAACACAGCTCCCCATGGTATATGGGTGAGCTGCGGCAGATGAAGTGGGAAGGGTGGTTGTTAGAACAACGGTGTCATCACTCACGTACTGAAGTTGACCAGTTGTGGCATAGAGTCTGGTTACGTACCTATACCGTAGCAGTGCGGACAGCAAAGAAGGTTTTATTTGCTTCCCGCATTGCATCCACTAAGTCCCATCCAGCTGAGCTGTTCCGGGTGGTGAGGAGGCTGATCAGTCTGGCCTCCCTCTGCCTGGAAGTGGAACCATCAAATGCTCACTGTGATTTGTTTGTGGACTTTTTTGCAGATAAAATTACTCAAATTCACCACAGTTTTGATGCAACTTTTTTTTAGCAGAGAATAGGTCTGAGGTAGTGGAAGCCCCATCTGGTCCTGTTTTGTGGGATGAGTTTCGGACGGTGTCATCCTCAGATGCCCGCATCTAGCTGGGAGACACTGGGGTCATTGCTGGTGGGGACAGTCAATGACTCCCTTGGGGAGGGCAGGGTTCCAGGCTGTCTCAAGGAGGCGATGGTGTGGTCCCTGCTCAAAAAGCCATCTTTGGACGTTGATGTCCTTGCCAGTTATCGGCCAGTCTCTTTTAGGGCAGGTTATTGAATGGGTGGTGGCTCAGTAGCTTCAGGGACATTTGGACCAGATTAATTTTCTTGATCCCTCGCAGTCGGGCTTTTATCCAGGTTATGGCATGGAGACTGCACTTGTGGCCTTGACCGATGACCTCTCCCATTAGTTAGACTGCAGTCGTTTGACCCTGTTGGTCTTGTTAGATCTCTCAGCTACATTTGATCCCATTGATCATGAGTTGTTGGTGACTTGGATGTGGGAACAGGCATGGATTGGTGGGACTGTTCTTGAATGGTTCTGCTCTTTCCTAGCCGGGAGAACCCAGTGTGTGGTGCTGGGGGAGTTTCCATCTTCCCCCTGGGGCCTCATGTATGGAGCACCGCAGGGTTCCATATCCCCTCTCCTGTTCAACATGTAAATGTAGCCTTTGGGAGAGGTTGTTAGGGAGTATGGAGTGAGTTTTCATAATATGCTGATGACACCAAGCTATATCTTTCATTTTCCTCCAACTAAGGCCCAGCAGTCTCGGTGCTTACCTGGTGTTTGTCCATTGTAGGGGATTGGATGAGGGCGAGCTGCCTGAAACTAAATCCTGACAAGACAGAGGTGATGGCTTTGGGGAAGGCTGTGGTGGTGGTGGCCCCCATCATTGATGGGGGAGGAGACCTGAGCTCTCCATGGGGGCTGGAGAAGGAAAGCCAAACCTGGAATCAGATGGCAACAGAGTTGCTCAGGACCTAGTGCAGGCTGTCAAGCCTCTCAGGCTTGCCACTTGGTGATTTAATCACCTGGATTTAAAGCAATCTGCCCCGATGGATATACACAACCATTTCTATAACAAGTCATAAAGAGATGGATCCTCAAAAAAGCGACACCAGTTTACCCCAGATAAAGTTAATTGAGCTGTGACATTTTTCCTCAAGATCTGGCTCTAAAAAAAGTAACTTCAGGCACATATGCAGCTAGGTGGGAGCATACAGAGTTTACCTGACTGATCCAGCAGTGAGATACCAGGGGCCCGTGAAACTTACCTGATTGCGGAGCCTTGCACTGGCTGGAGATGGAGAAGGGGACGGAGATCCAACCTAGGAAGATACAAAGCAGCCAGGTCAGCCTACAGCAGCGTGTGGGAGCAGCCAGAGTTTACGCAACTGATCCAGCAGTGAGATACCAGGGACCCATGAAACCTACCTGATTGCGGAGTCTTGCACCGGCTGGAGACAGAGAAGGGGGCGGAGACCCGACCTAGGAAGATACAAAGCAGCCAGGTCAGCCTACGCCAGCGTGTGGGAGCAGCCAGAGTTTACCCAAATGATCCAGCAGTAATATACCAGGGGCCCGTGAAACATACCTGATTGTGGAGTGTTGTGGATTTTCTTCTAGATCCACTGGGTTCGGGTGGGCTCACCAATTCGAGGCTGTACACAGAGTCTGGGTCATTATCCTTAGTTTATTCAGCATACAACGCATTGGGCAGACACTGCAAAGGAGTGCTGCCCCCTTGGGACAGTTCAGCAAGATTTTATACAAAAATGCAAGACCGTGCTTCGCACATGCACATATACAGTTATATAGCTGGGTTTTTCCACTTGCCAACAGAGCATGACCTTTCCTCTAGTTTAAGACAGTACATTTGGTTATGCCCCTAGTTGCTCAAGTTATCTGCTCCCTGCATTCCATTCTACTCCCAGGCCCATCCTGCTCATTCTTATCAGTAATGTTCCTTCTTGCTGACACATAGCACACTTTATAACTGTTCTAGCTGGCTTTATGTATTTTTCCATCTCAAGTCCTCCCTTTTGATGCCCCTTTAGATCAACCTAAAGGGCATCACCACAACCTGGTCCTGAGTCCCCATGGGCCTCTGAGGGGTCCTTTGGCCGGGGGCTGCCGAGGGGCTGTATGATTGGCGTAAGCTGGGCTGGGGTTTAAGCTGACCATCTGTGTCACCTTTTCGGGGGAGCTAGGGGAGAAGCTCTTTGCAATAATCAGCCACAAGCTGATTATTGCAAAGCTGATTATGGCGTGGGGGCTCGAAGGTAGTCCTGAGCCATGAGATGGGTCCCTCATTGGCACACTGCTGAAGGGGATGGGAGTCATTACAAAGGGCCGAATAGTTGGTGGAGCATGTATCAGGAACATGTACAATAGTGTGGTGGGTGCAGTTCGGGGGATCAGTGGCACCAATCCATGTGGTGGAGTCGGTCCTGTTGATAGAGAAACAGGTGTGGGCCGGGAGTGTAGTGTGTATCCAAACGGCGTGGGGGATCGAAGGTAGTCCTGAGCCATGAGATGGGTCCCAAAACCCATACAAGGAAGTGTTGGCCATAATGTTGAAGGACAAGGCACCTACCCATGGCCAGGGCAAGCATGGTTGATCAGCAGTATTGCAAGTGACCGGAAGTCCTATCAAGCGGAGGTCCTCTTCCCCCCCCCCACCATGGTGCCCCTGGGGACACAAAAATCAGAAGTATTCAAGGCAGTTTTAACCAGTTCCACAAAGGAGTTACGGGGAGGGGATGCTTGGCTCAGGGGCAGGAGGATCAGTATGACAGCAATGAGATGCATGGCGCCAGCGGGGATCATTTTCCAATTTCACTGCTGTTTGTGTAGTCAACAGGACAAGGTGGGGTCCTTTCCAGCGTGGAGAGAGGCAATTTTTCCTCTTGAACTCCTTTAGCAGCACCCAGTCTCCAGGCCTGAAGCTGTGGCACTGCTCAGTTGAGGGTGGTATATGGGCTGCCTCAGCTGCTGATCTGGCTGACCTAAGGAGGGAAGTGAGAGATAAAACATACTGAGAAAGTTCATCACTCAATTGAGCCAATGACTGGATTGCTGGGCGAGGCGGTGTGAGGCCTATGCGCATGGCACGGCCAAACACAAGTTCATGAGGGGAGAGTCCAGTATTCTTTGCTGGGGAGGCTCTGATAGCCATTAAGACTAAGGGCAGGGCCTCAGGCCATTTCAACCCCATCTCTTCAGACGTCTTGGCTAGTCGAGTTTTAATATCCAGGTTCTTTCGCTCCACTGCCCCACTACTTTGAGGGTGGTGTGGGGTGTGGAAAAACAATTTAATCCTAAGAGCCTTGCAAAGGGCCTGGGTTACTTTTGCAGTAAATTCAGGGCCTTGATCACAGTCCAGTGAAAGGGGAACCCCAAAACGGGGTATAAAGTCTCGAAGCAAATGCTTTGCAACCGTCAATGCGTCATTTCGTCGGCAGGGAAATGCTTCTGTCCAGCCTGAGAAAAGGCAAACAATAACAAGAACAAAGTTAAAGCCTTGGGCTGGGGGAAGATGGGCAAAGTCAATCTGAAGATTTTCAAACGGGCCGTTGCTCCAAGGGCGAGATGACGAAGTGCAGGGTTCTGTTCTGTGCGGATTATGGTGGGCACAGATGTGGCACGATCGGGTCACTCGCCGGGCCTCCGTGGAGACAAAAGGAGCAAACCAACTGGTGGTGATCATGTGTGCTATTCCCCCCTTTCCAGAGTGCGTTAACTCGTGACACACTCTGGCTAGCAAGGGCAGCAGGGATCGTGGGGCCACGGGGCGGCCATCAGGGTGTCTCCAGATGCCCTCCGAGTCTTGGGTGCAGGAGGAGCGGTGCCACAGGTCAATCTCTCGAGCCGGTGCATCTTGTTGGTGATGTAGAAGGTCTTGGAGTGGAACGGCAGGCAGGGAATCTGAAAAGGAAACTGCCTGAACGCATACAGTGGGTCCTAGCTTTGCTGCGCGTTTGGCAGTAATATCAGCAAAGCGGTTGCCATTGGCCTCAAAAGTGTTGGCAGAAGTGTGCGCGCGAACGTGCACAATAGCCAAAGCAGAGGGCAAAAGCACGGCTTCCAGCAGGGCAGCAATCAAAGGCCCATGGGCTATGGGGGTGCCGGCCGAAGTGAGGAAGCTGCGCTCCCGCCAAATGGTGCCAAACAAGTGGCAAACTCCAAAAGTGTAGCGGGAATCAGTATATAAAGTAGCAGAAAATCCAGCTGCTCCCCGGCAAGCCTGAGCAAGAGCAAAAAGTTCAGCTGGTTGGGCAGACCGAAGGGCGGGAAGAGATCCTGCCTCCAGCACAGTCTCAGGGGTACAAATGACATAGCCCACGTGCAAAGTGCCATCCTCACGATAGCAGCTGCCATCCACAAACAAGGTATAGGCAGGTGTCAGCAAGGGGACATCAGTCAAATCGGGGCATGGCAAAAGTACAGTATCCAACACAGAACAGCAATCATGAGACAGGACAGATGAGTCTTCCATCGGGGGTAAAAGAGTGGCCGGGTTAAGGGTGATAACCCGTTGGAGGGTGATATTTTCAGGGGCCAAAAGTGCCAACTCATATCTGGTCAGGCGGGAGGGAGTAAGCCCTTAGCATTGCTTATGATTCAAAAGACTGGCTACTGCGTGAGGCACAGCCACTGTGAGGGGATGGCCCAAAATGAGAGGTGCTGATTTTTCAACCAGCAGGGCTGCGGCGGCCACAGAGCAAACACACACAGGGAGTCCGCGGGCCACCAGGTCCAGTCGGGAAGAAAAGTATGCCACTGGTCTAGGAAGGTTTTCAAAAGGTTGTGTTAGCACCCCAAGGGCAAATCCCTCAGATTCATGACAAAACAAGGTGAAGGGCTTGGCATAATTTGGGCATGCCAAAGCCAGAGGGTTTACCAGGGCTGTTTTCAAGAGGTGGAAAGCCTCTAGGGCTTCTGGTGACAGTGAAAACAGGGTTGGAGAAATGGCTGAGTACAAAGGCTGGGCCAACTGGGCATACCCCAAAATCCATTGGCGACAATAATTAGCCACGCCCAAAAATTTTCTAAGCTGGCGTGCGGTTTGGGGCAATGGCAGCTGAGTAATAGCCTGACAGCGAGCATGGTCCAAACATCTGGATGTGTGGGAAACAAGGTGTCCAAGATACTTTACAGTAGGCAAACAAAACTGAAGCTTGGCACGGGAGACCCTATGACCCTTCAATGCCAGGTGGCGAAGAAGGGCCAGAGAGCCTGTAATGCAGCTGTCTGGGTCAGGGGCGGCCACTAAGAGATCGTCAGCATAAGTGACCAATATACAAGTAGGTGGGAGCTGAAAGTCCTGTAGCATTTGGCGAAGGGCCAACCCAAACAGGGATGGTGAATCTCTAAATCCTTAGGGCAAGCGGGTAAAGGTCAATTGGGACTGGATGACAGGATTGGTAAAGGCAAACAAATACTGTGAGTCAGGGTGTACAGGTACTGAAAAGAAAGCCTGTGACAAGTCAATGACAGTAAACCATTGTGCTTCAGCTAGGATGGAACAAATTGTGACAGAGGGATCAGGGACAATTGGGTACAATGGGACAACAAAGTTATTAACAGCAGGGAGGTCTTAAACAAAACGGTAAACTGGGGATCCATCAGGGTGTGTCTGGTTTCCATTTTTAACAGGTAAAATGGGGCTATTAACGGGGGAGACACAAGAAATGAGAATGCCTCCCTCAAGGAAAGTGTTAATAACAGCCTGTATTCCCCATACGGCCTCAGCTGAAAGGGGGTACTGAGATACAGAAGGGTATAGGAGTCCTGACTTGACAGCTATTTGCAATGGGGCAACACCCTGCATCAACCCCACGTCTTCAGGGGAGGTTGCCCACAAAGAGGAAGGGAGGGAATCCAATCGCTGCTGGTGATCAGTCAGGAGCGGGGACCCAGAATCCTCTGTAGCAAGGGCCATTATAAGATTAGAAGCTGTCTCAGGATCGGGAAAGGTCAAATACATGCCATCCGGCGAGCAGTGAATTGAGACTTTTAATTTACACAGGAGGTCCCGTCCCAAAAGATTAACTGGAGTGTGCCTACTAACAAGAAATGAGTGTCTCTCCGTGAGCGGGCCAATGGTTACAGTGGCGGGCTCAGACAGAGGCAAACGCTGGTAAGTACCCTCAACCCCTACACAGGAGATTGTAGCTGATGACAGGGGGAGCTGAGGGAAGGTAGAAGAATGCACCATGGAGCGGGTAGCCCCGGTGTCAATTAAAAAGGGGGCCTCTGCCCCATCCAAGGTTAGCTGAACAGTGCCATCCGACTGCAGGTTCAGGAGGGTCAGGGCTGAGGCCGCGTCTCCTCATGAAAGGTCCTGATTTCCTTCCTGCCCCTGGTAGTACAGCCCTTGGGTTTGAGTGTTTGATAGGGGTGGGGCTGGCCATTGTTGTTGGTTCGTTGCTGCCGGGGTAAAGGGTTGAGCCCGGGGATCAAACTGGGGAGCAAACTGGGGAGCAAACTGGGGAGCGCGGGGAAACCTGCGCTGTTGACCTCCCCTCCCCTGCGGAGGCAGCTGGCATTGGTTTTGCCAGTGATCCTGTAGGCCACAGTTCGCACAAACATCACGGGGGAGGCCCGGCCATTCGTTCCGCTGAGGGCCGGGGAACCCTTGGGACTGGGTGTTTCCATAGGGGAAGTATAAACCTATTTGTTCTCGTCCCCTCCCTCTTCCCTGACCTCTCCAGTCTCCCCGTCCATTGTCTTGAACCACACAAATTGAAAACACTACGGAGCTTTGTCTGAAATCTCACTGGGTCATCCCTGAGCTTGGGGAAGGTTTTGGCCCAATTCAGGATAATCAGCCGGAGTCCAGGGGACATGGACAGTGGCAATTTGGCCATTGGGCAATGGATAGTCTCTCAAAGGAAACTGCCCGAGCACCGGGCTCGATCTTTTGATTGGGGACGAGGAGCGGCGGCGCTTGAGTTTGTGGGGGAGCGTTTTAAGTTTTATTCTAGGGCGACCACTGCGAAGTTCTCTTCTCTCATCTGGTGGCGGGGTGATAGATCTAGTTTTGGAGGGATCGGGTTCGTCATCACTACTGCTAGTGTCGGAAGTCAGAGCCAAAGTTTTGAGGAGCTTTCCCTGCTTCTCCATCTGAAGTTGCAGCTCCTTCAGTTTTTGGTTCTGCGCCTCGATGAGGGTTCGTGCCGCCTGGAGTTTGGGGTGGACCTGGGGCGGAGGCGATGGAGGAGGGGGCAATGGAATAGGCTGGGGTGGGGGAGCCTGGGGTGGGGGAGCCTGGGGTGGGGGATTCAGGGGGTTCAGGGGGGGTTCAGAAGCAAGAGGACAGGTTCATTATAACACTGTGGCCTGAAATCAAGCAAGGAGTCCTCCGGTGGATCGAGCACAGGAGCCGTGCCTGATGTCACCGGGGGAGCCTTACATACGGCTGTCAAGCAAGCTTGCGGGCAATAATGCTTCTGAACATCGGCTCGGTTTGCCTCGTCGTCCCATAGGAACCATACCCCCATTTGCTTGGGGTGGTTCACCTCGAGGTTTTGTCTTAAATGAGTTAGGACTGGGATGCAAAACGAACCGGCAGAAGGAAACTGCAAGTCAGGCTGGTCCCGAGTATAAAAATTCCATTTCTCTACCCATTTTACTGCTGATTTACCGTACTGCCTAGCCATATACGTGGCTGGAGTATCAGCAGCGGTAACCACCGTTGACTGGTCACTTCCCATGGTAACTTGCTAGCTGTTTAATTCCTACCTAGGCACATACAACAATACAACCCAAAACGCTTGTGAGGGAAAGAGGAACAAGTCCGGTTTCCTACACCAGCAATCCGGTGAACGGCATCCCGCCACCGGATTATTGACTCCACAATAAAGTACACTTACCGCAGGTATCCACAAAGGATCCTGAGTTCCTTGAATCCCACTTCTGAGGCCAGAAATTGACGTGGATTTTCCTCTAGAGCCACTGGGTTTGGGTGGGCTCACCAATTCGAGGCTGTACACAGAGTCTGGGTCATTATCCTTAGTTTATTCAGCATACAACGTGTTGGGAAGACACTGCAAAGGAGTGCTGCCCCCTTGGGACAGTTCAGCAAGTTTTTATACAAAAATGCAAGACCGTGCTTCGCACATGCGCATATACAGTTATATAGCTGGGTTTTTCCACTTGCCAACAGAGCATGACCTTTCCTCTAGTTTAAGACAGTACATTTGGTTATGCCCCTAGTTGCTCAAGTTATCTGCTCCCTGCATTCCATTCTACTCCCAGAACAATCCTGCTCATTCTTATCAGTAATGTTCCTTCTTGCTGACACATAGCACACTTTATAACTGTTCTAGCTGGCTTTCTGTATTTTTCCACCTCAGGAGCCTTGCACCGGCTGGAGACAGAGAAGGGGGCGGAGACCCGACCTAGGAAGATACAAAGCAGCCAGGTCAGCCTACGGCAGCACCGTAGGCGCGCACCTAGAGTGTGCACCATAGGGTTGCGCGCAAAATGGTGCAAGCCCTTTGGCGAGCCCTTCGGAGAGCCCTTCGAAGAGCCCCGGAGTGCGGGCTGGCCGCTATATAAGAGGATACCAAGGAATACTTGGTATGAAGCACGGTACACCCCAATTGTCAAGGACTCTGAAACAACAGAGTTTGGAAAGTTTTCTGACCACTGTGTGGCCGGGTGGCGGGGCTATGACAACAGCTTTGCCAATTACAACTAGCAGTTACTATTAACCTCTCCAGGTGGCCTCTGACTTAAGCCCCATCCACCTGGAGGCTCACCCAAGAGGGAAGTTGTTATCAAAGGAGCCTCCGGAGTCTGCCTGGCCCCCTGAATTAGAACCCAAAAGCGCCGAATCTAAGGAGGGGGAGAAATTGGCCATCTTTCTGACTGACCATGTCCTGCTTACAGCAGAAACTCTCCATTTCATGTTCGTTAAAATGTCAGCATTGCAGGACAGGATGGATACAATGATGAGGTTACTCCAAGGGAAAGGCCCACCCAGAGTGGTGGGATTTAGTAAGGGCTTACGGTGGCCTCCTTCACCTTCGGGCGGGGGTCCCACAAGGGTATCCCCATTGGAACATGCCCTCGAACCACCTCCAGCTCTGCCTGAATGGACCCCCCCCCAGCTCTCCCAGTCAATGTCCTCTCAGAGAAGGCAGAGCCCTATGGGTTGCTGACATCCTCTGTATTTTTTTCTATCTCCTCCTTACATGGACGCTGTGCACTTTTTTGGGGTTCTCCCTGAGATGTGGCCAAACACCTCAGACCTTATTTCAGGAAGGAGGTGATTACCAGGAGAGACATCATAGCGGTAGACCATATGATGAATTCAGCCGATAGGCAGGTCATATTGGTTACATTCATCTCCCCTAGGCTCCCTGCTCTTATTTTAGAACATAAAGCTAGATTTGAGGACCGGGCGGTCGCTATTAGTTGAGTTTACCAGGCCCTCCCTAGCCAGACAAGAGGGAGTGTCCAGGAGACAGCGGCCCAGGCCCAAGAGAGAAGGGATGTACCGGCAGTGGTTCAATCTACAGCACTTCCATTGACACAGTTGGAGGCTAGAGATAAGGCCATTTCAGCGTGTGTTAAAAACTTAATCCCAGGTGGCAGGAAAGCTCTGTATACACCTCTTCCAATATTCCTGGAGGCAGATCCAGGAAGGGGGCAGATCCAGTACCAGTCTACGCCTCCCTAATGCCCTCACAGGCACAGTTTTTACACCGCTTAGAGGCTTTGTATGCCCAACTGGGGAAGCTAAAAGCCGGGCCACTCTTGGTTGCCACGACGAACGACCGAGCTAAATCTCCCCTCAAGCCACAGTTTGCTTCAGTTTCTGTAATGAGCCATTTATCTGCGATCCACTCCTCTACCTGGTGCCCCTCCTACGGGGTGAGCATGGAAGCAGGGGCAATATTGGGAGAAGAGTGTCCATTTACCCCGGTGGACACTTCTAACCCCATAGGTTTTTCTCCTCAGGTATCGCATTGTTCCCAGGAGTCACCCCAGTCTGATCAGTGGTTGGTGGTGAGTTTTCAGGGCAGACCATGCAAAATAGCATGAGAGGTAATACAGGTGGGGCTGTCCTCTTCCAGTCCCCCTATATTAGCAGGATTACCTCCCACGGGTGCCCCAACAGACTTGTCTATAGACCCTAATGAAGTGTTTGTTCCAAATTCTCTCCCTCAAGTAGGCAGAGTATTGAGGCAAAGACACAAACCTTCGGCCGCCGGAAACCAGTGACTAGAAGAAAGGACTTGGATTTTGTCATCCTGGAACATATTGGGTTGGAAAGTTCATCAATTTGACCCGGACTTTTACCACTTTTTTGAAGGTCAAGATATAGTGCTCCTACAAGAAACATGGCTGACGGAACATCCGTTGGCCGGGTCTTGGAGAGGGTTTGAAACACATTGGGTAGGCACAGTAGGCTCTTACTCCATGGCAGGCCTAGTGGTGGACTTGCGCTGCTCATTTCATCTGCCTTGGCAGTTACTCTTGAATGTTTAGGTTTTATTAAAGCATACTTTTTATTATTTTATTGTAAGTTCCCTGGAGAGTTTGAAATGTTAATCGCTAATGTGTATATCCCTCCTCCCTACTCGCCCTATTATAACCCAGAGATATGGGTTCATATTACAGATCTCATCCAGTCTGCTATAGACAGATTCCCCACTGCACTTTTGATTTGTGGGGGAGATTTCAATGCAAGGGTGGGTAACCCAGCTCTATTGTATTCCACTCCAGTGCTGGAGGACTCAGCAGACCCGCTATATATCCCCTGTCGTCTCTCTATGAACAGTGTGGTTGGCCCAAGAAAGGCTCTTATGGAGGATTTGATGATTGACCTGGACCTTATTATTATAAATGGGAGGGTTAGGGGAGACCTGGAAGGGAATTTTACCTTCCATTTCCCCCAAGGTTCCAGTGTGTTGGACTTTTTTTATATCCTTCATAGTATGTTCCCTATAGTATCCAGATTGGAGATGGTACCCTCCTTTGTAACAAATCACTTGCCAATAACTTTGTCTATTGACATTGCGCTCCCAGGAACAGACCCTTTACCATTCGAGTTAGCTCAGAACCAACCAAAAGAGGCTTCCCCTTTGGTCCGAGCTAAATGGACGGATAACCAGGCTGGCGTGGTAGCGGCATTTTTGGATTCCTCTTTGGAGAAAATTCTCCCAGACAAGATAGGTGCCTGGGGTCCGGACACCATATCCTGGTATGAGACCCTGCTGGTGGGGTTGACCCCATTAATTACAGTGAGATGTGGATCGCGGAAGGCAGTCCAGACCACGGGGTCTTCCCCCAGCTGGTTTGATGGCGAGTGTCGTAGGGCGAGGGCCGCCCTTCACTGCTTGGCCAGAGAACTCAAGTTCAATTCCTGTTATGCGGTAAGAGCCCAATTAACCTCCTGCCATAGAGAGTATCGTATGATGTTAGCATCAAAACTGAGTAATTATCATAAAGAACAATGGGCTTGCCTTGCCACCGTGGTTAAATCTAGGGATTCTCACAAATTTTGGGTGTTTATCCACTCGGCGCAGCCGAGGGAGGCCAGTGTTGGCAGGATTAGTCTCCACCCACAGGTCTGGCATGATTTTTATGAGGCATTATTTTCTAATGCTAAGACAGGTATCATGGAGTTAGATATTCCTCTCATAAATAGGTTCCAGGAATGGTCCCCGGTATCCACGGAGGAAGCAGTAGAACTTATAGTAGGCCTTAAAGCAGGGAAAGCACCAGGCCCAGATTTTTTAACTCCTGAGATCTTGAAGAGCAACCCGGAGTGGGGGGCCACGGTGCTGGCCCCGCTCTTTACATACATTAACAGCACCGATTCTCTTCCATCCGCCTGGTCATCTAGTATCATAGTGCCTATTTACAAAAAGGGGAACCCTAACCATCCTGGGAATTATCGACCCAGAATCCTGCTTAGCATTGTGGCTAAATTATATTCTAAATTTCTTCTGATTAGACTGCAAGTATGGTTGGATAAGAACCATGTTATTGAACCAGAGCAAGCAGGCTTCCGTGTTGGGATGGCCACAACGGATCATATCTTTGTACTATCTGCCTTAATAACTAAATATACTGGCCATTGAAGGAAATTACACCTATGCTTTATAGATCTCGAAAAAACATTTGATTCCATCTGCAGAGAACACCTGTGGACAAAACTCAGATCGCTATCTTTGGAGCCTAGACTGCTATTTCTGATGATCAAATTACATAAGCGGAATTCGCTCCGGGTTCGATACAATATGGAAGGGGCCCTATCCCAACCAGTAGAGGTATGAGTCAGAGTGTGGCAGGGATGCCTGTTGGCCCCCGCCCTCTTCAACCTTTATTTGAATAATTAAGTGCATGCTCTGAAGCAGGTAGACACGCATGCCCCAAAAATAGGAGAGCGCAAGATTCCTTTATTACTTTATACCGATGATACAGTATTGATTTCCCAGACAATTATCGGGTTGTGGCAGGCTATGCATGCCTTTGGGGATTACGGCCAGGCTGAATTACTAACTATTAATTTCTCCAACACAAAGGGGACAGAGGAATCCAGTAACGTCATCGCTGGGTCATCGGGCCAAATTCTATTGAGCAGGTCATGAGTTACAAATATTTGGGGGTGATTTTTTCCTCTAATGGGGGCTGGAGAGGCCATCTAGCAGCGGTACAGGTGCTTTCCAAGAAATCTACCACAGCAATAGTGAAGTTCTTCATGGGTAAAGGGGGGAGACTGGTTCTTCCGGATCTTTGCCTTTTCAGAGCGAAGGTTCTATGTCAGATTCTATATGTGTTTCCTATCTGGGGCCTTTCCTTCTTAGCTCTATTAGAACCCATCCAAAATGGATTATTAATTATTATTATTATTATTATTATTATTATTAACAAACATTTATATAGCGCAAGCAGTGTACCTGGCACTTTACAAAGTAATAAAATAGACACGGTCCCTGCCCCTAGGGCTTACAATCTGAGAGACAGGAGCTGGGGGAGAGACTTAGGAAGGGGAACAGAGGGCGAGACAAGGGGTCTAACATTCATGAAGATGCGAGGTCTCAAGTGCACGTACTTGGCTTGGTTACGATGAGAATGACAGCAGGCAGGTCCATGTTGCAAGGATAAGGGTAAACCGATCGTAGGTATAGGAATAGTGGCTCAGCAGGATAAAGAGTCAGACAGAGCAGAGCGAAAGAGGTGAGTTTTAAGGAGAGATTTGAAGGTATGAAGGGAGGGGGCAAGGCGGATGTGGACAGGGAGGGAGTTCCAGGCATGGGGGGCAGCAAGTGAGAAGGGACGAAGGCGCTTAGGGGAGCAGGGAAGGCGTGGAAGGGTGAGAGAAGGGACAGAGGAGGAGCGAAGTGCACGGGCTGGAGTATGGAGGGCGATAAGTGCAGAGAGGTAGGGGGGAGCAAGGTTGTGAAGAGCTTTATAGGTGAAGACTAGGAGCTTGTGCAGGATTCGTTCAGGAAGGGGAAGCCAGTGAAGCGAAGAGAGGAGGGGCTGCACATGGTCGAAGCGACTGGCGAGGTAGATGACCCTGGCAGCAGAGTTTTGGACAGAGATGAGGGGAGAAAGGTGAGACCGGGGAAGGCCAGTGAGAAGGAGGTTACAGTAATCGAGGCGAGAGATGACCAGAGCATGAACAAGAGTTTTGGCAGACGAGACAGAGAGAAAAGGGCGAATCTTAGCAATGTTATGGAGGGAGAAGCGACAGGATTTAGCAACAGAGTCAATGTAGGGTTTAAAAGAAAGGGGTGAGTCAAAGATGAAGCCTAGGCTACGGGCTTGGGGGACAGGCAGGATGGTGACTCCATCAATAGTTATTGACAGTGAGGAAGGAGAGGAAGGATGAGGGGGGAAGATAAGGAGTTCAGTTTTAGCCATGTTGAGTTTGAGTTGACGTTGAGACATCCAGGTAGAGATGTCAGAGAGACAGTTGATGAGACGAGCTTGAACAGAGGGAGAGAGAGAGGGAGTAGAGAGATAGAGTTGAGTGTCATCAGCATAGAGGTGGTATTGGAAGCCATGGGAGGCAATGAGTTTGCCTAAGGATGAGGTATAGATCGAGAAGAGGAGAGGGCCAAGAACAGAGCCTTGAGGAACACCAACTGAGAGGGGGAAGGAGGAGGAGGCGGAGTTGGAGAGAGACACATTAAAGGAGCGGTCAGAGAGGTAGGAGGAGAACCAGTTATGGACAGAGCCACAAAAGCCAAGGGAGTGAAGGGAATCCAGCAAGAGTGAGTGGTCAACAGTATCGAAGGCAGCAGAGAGATCAAGGAGGACAAGAATGGAATAGAGACGTTTAGATTTAGCCACCAGAAGATCGTTGGTGATCTTAGCGAGAGCAGTTTCAGTAGAATGAAGGGGGCGGAAGCCAGATTGGAGGGGGTCAAGGGAGGAGTTGGAGGATAGGAAGTCAAGGCAGCGGGAGTAGACAACACGTTCAAGCAGCTTGGAAGCAAAAGGAAGGAGTGAGACAGGACGATAGCTAGAAGGGTCAGAGGGGTCAAGAGTGGACTTTTTGAGAATAGGAGAGACTGTGGCATGTTTGAAGGCAGAAGGGAAAGAGCCAGTAGAGAGGGAGAGGTTGATGATGTGCAGGAAGGAAGGGGCGACAGTGGGAGTAATGGAGGTGAGGAGGCGGGAAGGAATGGGATCAAGGGGGCAAGTGGAAGGGTTGGAGGAGGAGAGCAGAGAGGAGATTTCCTTAAGGGAGGCAGGGGAGAAGGAGGACATGAGAGAAGGAGGGGGAGGAGGGAGAGGGGTGGGAGTGGGAAGAGAGGAGTGGGAAGCGATGTCGAGGCGGATCTTGTCTATCTTGGAGGTGAAGAAGGAGGCAAGATCCTGAGCAGAAAGGGAAGAAGGAGGGGGAGGACAGGGAGGCTTGAGGAGGGAGTCAAAGGTAGAGAACAGGCGGCGAGGGTCCCGAGAACAGGACTCAATGCGGGAGGCATAGTAGTGTTGTCTAGCAAGGGAGATAGCAGAAGTAAGGGTGGAGAGACAGAATTTGAAGTGAAGGAAGTCAGCGTGAGAATGGGATTTGCGCCAGAGGCATTCAGCAGCACGAGTGCAAGAATGGAGGTTCTTACGGCGTGTTACAGGAGCCCCTAGGGGTACCCCGCAAGCCACTCTGAGGGCAGAGACATGTTGCCTTCCAGTTAGAGCATATGCTCTCCAAGCTGTGGTCTTGTTCTGGGCTAAGGCAGCCTTATTCCCCTTGCAGGAGGGCTCACTTTTATCTCTATCACTGGGGAATGGACTGGGGAACCCATGGTAACGGATGGCAGAGCGGGAAGTTTTCCACCTAGGATTCTTTCCTGGGAGCCTTGTAAATCTAGGACAGGTGGCTGTAAGAAGCCTGATTAAAAGACAGGTGCAAGACCAGATGCTCCAATCAGAGAAGGCAATTCTATCTTCCCAAAAGGTGGTTCCATCATATGTCCCTTTTAACCCTTTGCTCCAAGGCTCCCATTATCTTTTTGTCTGGGAGAATGCCACTGAGCGCATAGCTTTTTTCAGATTGAGAAGAAATATGTTCCCATCAGCAGTCTTGGAGGGCCATTACAAGTGGATCCCGTGGGTGCTCCAGTTATGCCCTTTATGCCAGTTGGAGTCGATGGACACTTTGAAGCATGTGTTTTTTCAGTGCCCCGCTTGCTTTAGTGGGCCCAAGAACCAAATACCTAAGGAGGATTAGTATGGGCCAACCTCTTGTGCTCAAAGATATTCAGATCTTACTTTGGCCAATGGACACTGAACAATCCAGGATAGTAGCAAAATTTGGACTGGCAGTTCAAGGTATCCGATGCCCTTTTTTCTGCTCCTCTGAGTATGAGTAGTCGGAGTTTGAATTTTCAATGGACCTGAGTTTTGTGGAATCTCGCATGGGTTCCAATTTGTGAGTGAGTAACCTGGGGTGAGTGGAATAGTAGAGTGGATTAGTAGAGTGAGTCAAGTGTAAAGTACGCTCAGTGTATTAAGTGATAGTTGACCCAGATTTAGGAAAGATGCCCTGAGGTTGGTTCTTTCCGTATATTTTAGTTTTTACCGTCTGGTTTCACTTGTGTAGTTTTTTTATGTGTATCCATGTAAGGATGATAATTTTATTATGTTATATTATGTCAATTTGTTAAGGGCATTGCCTAAACAAACAATAAAACTAACTATCATTGATGGGTTCCGCCTACCCCTGGTTTCTCAGATCTGGAGTCTGGGGGTGCTCCTGAACTCACAGCTCTGCCTGGATGCTCAGCAAAAGGAGCATTTGTTTCACCAGTTACAACTGGTGCGTCGGCTTAGGTTGTATATCTCAGACTCAGATCTGGCCACGGTCATGCATGCTTTTATTACCTTGAGACTGGATTACTTCAACACACTCTACGTGGGGCTACCCTTGGTGTTGGTTCAGAAACTGCAGCTGGTGCAGAATGCGGCGGCCCGTCTCTTAACAGGGATGGGCCGACGCAAGCATATAACACCGGTACTTTGGTCTCTGCACTGGCTGCCGGTAGGTTTCCAGGCTCAATTCAAGGTGTTGGTGCTGACCTTTAAAGCCCTAAACGTCTTGGGCCCCACCTATCTGCAAGACCGCCTCACCCTCTGGGTCCTGGAGTGGCCCCTGGCATTGGCTTGGGGTGCCCTCCTCGGGGTTCCCCTTGTTTCTACTAAGGGGAGGGCATTCTCCGTGGCTGCACCGCAGCTGTGGAACTCTCTCCCATTGGAGATCCACTTGGCTGCCGACCTCCCCTCTTTCCACAGACAATGTAAGACCTGGCTGTTCCGCCAGACCTTTCCTGAGGGAGATGGGGTAGGTGGCTTGGGTACGTGTGTGTGTGTGTTACATTGTTTTTAACTGAAATTATTATGGTTATTTAAATGTTTTAATGGTTTAAATGTTTTGACATATTGTGAGCCACCGCAAGATGCCTGAGGCAGGAGGGGGCAGCATATAAATTGTAAAAATAAATAAATAAATAAATCAGAGGAGGGTTCAGCCTCCAGGTCCAGGATCAACAATGTTAACTACTGCCACGGGCGGCCTGATGTCCCCTCAGTACCATCCCTACTGTTAACTAACTATTTAGGTCACTCTCACACCAAGCATCTGGATTGTTGAGAAGACCTCCCCGCCTTGTAGTGACCCAAAGCAGGAGAGGAGGTGATGGCCCCAGCCAATACCAACCCTGTCCTTAGTTGGGTTGCTCATCCCTCCCTTCCAAACCTTGGGCTAACCTGGCAGCCCCCTGCTCTTGGTTTGCCAATGGCTCCATCTGCACTCTAACTGCTCTATCACTTGAGGACCTGCAGGACTCTACCACCAGTTCACTGACGCAGAATGCAGCATCGAAAGCTAATTTGAATGTCGCACCAAACAAAGAGGTCTCATCCCTTGAGAAACAGACTCGTGCAAGTGTGTTGCACAATATCTCAAGGATGGCGGGTGTAATGGATAACCTGTCATCAGTGACTGTGCCCTGGGAATGGGGGGGGGGAGGAGAGGAGGAGGATAATCCACCAGCCTGCTGAAAAAAGTGAGAGCAGACAGCCTGCCAGCTATAGTTCCCATTGCGAGGCCCTGCCTGTGGAGCAATATGACGAACTTTACTGTATGGCCTGCTGCTTGGGGATGGGAAAACCCCTGACCAGCTCTGCCTGAGCATGAATGCCTGGAGTTTTAGGAATGTCCTCCCAGAAGTTCGGCAGGTTGAACTTTCCAGTGAATTCTGCACCGTTTGATACAGATCTATAATCCAAGGTTCCAGATGTCCGGTGGCATAACCTCTGGCTCCTCAGCTGCATCTGGTGCCAACAGGGATAAAGGGTTCATCTGGAGGCAAGAGAGCATATTGGCTATGCTGTTGTTAACTCCAGGGATGTTCTTGGATGTAAACATGATTTTAAACTTTAGGCATTGCAGTACAAACTTTCTGACAAGGCACATTACTCTCAGGGACTTTACATCTGCCATTGAATTCCCAGCAGGTGGTCGCCCTTGATTAGGCATGGGACCCTTCCTCCCAAAAGGGATCATTCATGGGTGGCACTCCCCCTTTCACTAATGCGTTGTTCATGTACTCCAATCATAAGTCAGTTGCATAAACATCCCATCTAAACCCTGGTGTTATGGAGGCTCTCTTCTGAATGGCCTAATCATAACACAGCCATGCTCCTGAATGGCCGGTGTCAAAGGCCCTCTGAACTATATCATGGTATTTGGCCAGTTCAGAGGCCCTTTCAGGGAACATTTGTAGCATTACTTCTATCAGGATGGAACATGCTGCTGACCAGTTCTACTAGTTACGGTCAGCTTAGGGCCTTTTGAAGCTTTCTTTTTCTTTGTTGTCCTCTCTAACTTTGGGGTCAGGTATGGGATCCATAAACAGGAGGGCAAAGACATCTACTTATTTGCCTCTCCATATCTTGTCCCGGGTAGAATTTGCTCCCACAGTGGTGGACACATCTGCATAGCCACCCACCAATGTCAAGGGCTCCACCCCACTGCCAGTGCCATGGCACCAGGGGGAACATCTCCCTGCAGTATTCAAGACCCTAGCAGCCTGTAAGCCTCTTTGGGTAGAGGAGGTGGGAGCATATATTCTGTACCTTTGCCCCTGGCACGACTGCATAACTGATTGTGCTGGCCATGGTGCCCATGTGCCATTCCACCCCAGTCTCTGGAAGTAGCAGGTGCAGGCTGGGATGATTGGCCTGTGCCATGATAGCAATACCTGTGAATGCACCCACCCCCCTGCTGTGGAAGAAAATCATGGTACTTACCTGTTGGAGGAATATCAGGCGCAGGTGCCAGTGGCAGATGATATGGTGGTGGGGCACTTGGTCCCGGGGCCTCGTGTGCACCAATGTAGTCCAGGGGCTTTTGGGGTGGCTGGGGTTGTCTAGCTGCTAGGTCCTGCCTGTTCATCGCCTCCATTCTCTGGAGGAATGCATCCACTCTCTTCTGCCTTGAGGGATGGGGCTCATTTCTTGGGTACCTCCTGTCTGGGCTCTCCTCCCTGTATCAATAGGAAGAAAGACAGCTCCGGCTCCACCCTCCCCTCCATGACTGATGTGAGGGCTGGTTAAATGCCCCCCCACCTCCTCATCCCTCCCTTCTTCAGGCTATTCAGGATCTGAGGGTGTCCCTGGGGTAAGATCCTCAGCGAGCCATGATAACACAGCCTCACAGCCCCCCTTTCTTTCTTGGAAGGATCAGAGTATGGACTCAAAGGGGTTATTGGAAGGGCCTGAGTGCCCCCCACCCCATTTCCTGATCCTTGGCTTTGATAACCTTGCCCTTCTTGACTGGGCCTTTTCCCTTCTTGTTACCACCACCCTTTGTCATGGTGCCAGCTATCAGGTTCATTTGACAGGGTGAAGATGGGCAGATCACTAGCCCAATCCAATCCCGCTGACTCTGTACCCACCACTAGTCAGCCAGGGGGGGCCCTTGGCCAGAGGAGCCCTCCACAAGGCATTGGGGGTTGACAGGTCTGCTGGGCTGCCCTTTGTTGGGGGGGGGAGTGGAGACTCTTTGCACCCAGTACTTTTGGTAGCTGTCCCTCAGGGCCTCTGCACCCTCCCTCCATGACAAGTCCCCATGGGGGGAGGGATCAGAAGACAGATGGCCCTTTGTTGGAAAAGGGGGGGTTCTCTGCACCCTACACACACACACACACACGTGGGCTGGGGCAGTTCCAATGAGATTAGGGTCACTAGGCCCCATTGAAAGGGCAGAGCTCAATGGAAGCCGCTGCCAGCTGCTGCCAGAATTCTATCTGTACGGAGCTGTCTTGCTGTGGGCCATTGGACCCACTCCTCCACTGTGCAGGCCGCTCCTGGTTCTGGAAGAGCCATAGGGGACACTTAATGCTTCTGCTTCTCAGCGTGTGCAGGGACAGACCGCACCATCAGTCTCTGCACTCAAAGTGGTGTCTGCAGATCTTGTGATGCGAGATCTGCCTTTTTGCACCCCTGCCACTTGTTTGCCATGGCAACCATGCATCTGGCTGCAGTGCAGACCACAGCTTGCCCCTTCCTTCTATGGGGGGCAGGGAAAAAATGCCTCCACCCCCATAAACACCCACCATGAGGAGGCACTGCTGGGAGGAGGGGAATTACAAAGCAGAACCAGAATTATATCTCCTCTGTGTTTGAATATATTTCCTTTTCGGAAGTACTGTAGACATATTTAATTCGAAAACACTAGCGCTAGCTATGTTAATATTATACTGTGCAGCCAGAATGTGTGGACCTGATAGAATATGATGTTAGGAAAATACCAAGAATAAAACCTCAAAGGTCTCATTTGCTAAAAGCTTTTATAATGTTAATGAAATTCATACCATAGCTTCTGTCTTGTAAATATTAACAAAAATTATTTGCAAAAATGCCAGTTCACTGACCAGAAAGAGAGGACACCTGAAATCCTCTTGAATTATGAAAAAACATAATTTAGCACTCTCAGCTAATAGGTTGTTGACTCTAAGTATACCAGGCTGCATTACAATAGGTAGAACATTATTTGGTGACTTCTGATTCCTTTGCTGAAATAGTGTACAGAAAGGATTGTTGGCATGGTGCAATCCTACATGATCAGCAAAAAGAGTGGGATGGATTTACTCTGAATTTTGACTGGACATCCTTACTAGGAAATCTATCCTCTCTGAATAAATCTGCTTCTTAGGACTAGATGGATTCTTAAAACCAAACAGAGAAGTCAAAGATTGAGGACTTTTATGCTAACTTAATAATGTTTTTAGTTGTTTAGACTCTGTAATCTACCATCATTTTATTTATTTATTATAAAATCTTATATCCTGCTTCCCCTGCCCACAGGCAGCTCGAAGCAGTGAACAGCATAAATTATAAACCATATACATATTAAAATAAAGGCATATAATAAAACATCAGCTAAAACAATTCAAAAAAGGAGGAATAAATACCCAACCACAGCCCCCACCCCCAGCCCATCACCTATTTCCCTCACCAAATGCCTGGTGGAACAGCTAGGTCTTACAACTTCTTCAAAAGGAGGGGAGATCCAGGGCCAGCCAAACCCCCACTGGAAGGGAGTTCCACAGCTGTGGTGTGGCCACTGAGAATGCCCTCCCCTGTGTGCCCCCTCGGAAAACCTGGGGGACTTCGAGCAGGGCACCCCCAGATGACCACAGGGTCTGATTCAGGACATGGGTACGGAGGCGGTCCCACAGATAGGTAGGGCCGAGGCTGTTTTGGGCTTTATCGGTCAAAACCAACACCTTGAATCGGGCCCGGAAAATTACCAGCAGCCGGTGCACAGAACAGAGCACTGGTGTAATATGCTTCTGGTGGCCCAGTCCTACCAGGAGTTGGGTCACCAAATTCTGCACTAGCTGCAATTTCTAAAGCTGTCACCATGGGTAGCCCCACATATAGCGCATATAGTAGTCCAATCTAGAGGTGATGAAATCATGCATGACGGTGGCCAGGTCAGAGTCTGAAACATAAAGCCAAGTCGTTGCACCAGATGTAATTGGTGGAAAGCACTCCTCAAAACAGCCTCCACCTGAACATCCAGGAGGAGCTGCACATCGAGGAGCACCCCAGACTCCGTACCTGACTGTGAGACCAATGGAGGGCAGACCCCATCAATAATGGAGGCCACCATCTCCATTGCCTTACCCACCAAAATCACCTCCTTCTTGTCAGGATTCAATCTCAGTTGGGTAACCCTCATCCAGTCCCCCACAGTTGTCAGACACCGGGTAAGAACCAAGACTGCCGGGCCTGGATCAGTTGAAAAAGAGAGGTACAGCTGGGTGTCATCAGCATATTGATGACACCACCAAACCTCCTGACCACCTTGCCAAGCAGCTTCATATACACATTTAACAGGAGAGGGGACTCCACATGAGAGGTCTCAGTATGATGAACATTTAATGCCCAAGCACCACTCGCTGGGTTCTTCCGGTCAGGAAAGAGTGGAACCATTCAATAACAGTCCCGCGCACCCCTGCACAGTCCGAGAGGTGCATCACGAACATGTCGTGATCAATGGTATCAAATGCAGCTGAAAGATCTAATAAAATCAATAGGGTCGAGCAACCCCAGTCCAATTCCCAGCAGAGGTCATCCACCAAAACCACAAGTGCAGTCTCAGTACCATACCCTGGATGAAATTCCGACTGAGAGGGATCAAGAAAACCAACGTGGTCAAGATGCCTCTGCAGCTGCCGAGCCACTACCCATTCAATAACTAGGGATGGGCAAATGCGGTTCGGAAGTTTGGACCTAACTCGACCAGTTCGGTTGACCAAACCGAACTTCTGAACTGAACTCGATTTTAGAACCGAACCGAATTTCCAAACTCGGTTTTGTTCGCCCATCTCTTTAAGATAATATTCCATTTAGTTCAATGGGGTTTGAATTTCCAAACTCTGTTGGGAAGCTCGGAGTTTGGACCAAACTAGAATAGTTTGGTCAACCGAACCGAACTGAACTTCTGAACCGAACTCGATTTTTGAACTGAACTGAATTTTCAAACTCGGTTCTGTTCGCCCATCCCTATCAATAACCTTCCCTAAAAAAGGAAGGTTAAAGACAGACTGATAGCTGGTGGAGGAGTTAACATCAAGAGATGGTTTCTTGAGCAGAGGTCGCATCACTGCCTCCTCGAGGCAGCCTGGCACTCTGCCCTCCCAAAGGGAGGCATTGACCACCCCAGCCAGCAATGGCCCCATCATCTCCCAGCAAGATTTAACTAGTCAGGTCAGGCAAGGATCTAATTCACAAGAAGTGGCTCTGACCACCCCAAGAACATCCACCACATCAGCAGATGTCACCAACTGAAATTGATCCCATAAAACTGAACAAGGCAGGGCTTCTGTAACCTCCAGTTCCCCTAGTGCAGTGTCGAAATCATGGTGAATAAAAGCAAATAAGCGATTTTATCCACGAAATAATCTACAAACATGTCACAGCAAGCATTAGCTGAGTCTACCCCAAGGTGGAGGGAGACCAGACTGACCAGCCCCCGCACCACCCAGAAAAGCTCCACTGGATGGGATTTTGTGAATGCTATGATGCAATCTGTAGGCTTCAGCACACGAACAACGTGAATGTGAGAGCTGAGTTGTAGCCCTTCTTGTACCTCATCAATAGAACTTACTGTGGTCCGTTGACAGAGGCATGAGTTCATGGCCTCCATGACAGTCATGGACCTGTCCCAAATCATCCTTGGCCCCACACATGAGGAGGAACATACACTGTATTTGGTTTTCTGCAACGGCCTTGAGGCAGGGGGTCAGTTAGTAGAAGTCAGGGAAATGGAGCCCTTGTCATGGTCTGATCATTACCTCCTTAAGGCGTGCATCCTGGTGCATGTCATCCCCCAACGGGGTGCAGGACTTATTAGATTGGTCTGCCCCCAGAGAATTATGGAACCAGATAGGTTCCGGAATGCTCTGGGGGAGTTTTCCCTGGACCTTGACACCTGCTCGGTTGATGATCTTGGCACTTTTTGGAACACCTTGTTGGCCGAGACCATTGACAGAGTGGCTCCCAGGTGTCCGATGCCCTCCCAAGTCTCCCACAGGTCTCCTTGGTTTACTGAGGGCCTGCAATGCTTGAAGCGGGAGAGCAGGAGCTTGGAGCAACGGTGGCGCTGGACTCTCAATGAGTATGATCGATCGCAGCAGAAGAGCAGTTTAAAGGCCTATGCTGTGGCGGTGCAGGCAAAGCAGTTCTTTGCTGCCCTTATTGCATCTGCAAAGTCACATCCAGCGGGGCTTTTCTGGGTGGTGAAAGGTTTGGTCAGTCCACCTGGACCTGGACCTGGACCAATCCAGTGGCCGCTGTGACCGGTTCATTGAGTACTTTGTAGATAAGATCGCTCGCATCTGCCATGATGTCGGTTCTGCAGTTATTGCAGAGAATCATCTTGGGACTATGGATGCCCCGTCCTGTCCTGTCCTGTTTGTGGGATCAGTTTCAGATGGTGTTGCCTGCCGATGTGGAGTCCTTATTAGGAACTGTTCATGCCTCCACTTGTGAACAAGATCCTTGCCTGTCCTGGCTGGTGAAAGCCAGCCAGGAGATGTTACGGCCATTGCTGTCTGGAGTGGTTAGTACCTACCTTCGGGAGGGCAGGGTGCCTGAATGCCTGAAGGAGGCTGTGGTTAGGCCCCTGCTCAAGTAACCATCTCTTGACGCTGATGCTCCTGCCAGTTATCGGCCGGTCTCTAACCTTACCTTTTTAGGGAAGGTTATTGAATGGGCTGTGGCATGGCAGCTCCAAGAACATCTTGACCACACTGGTTGACTTGACCTCTCTCAGTCTGGGTTTTGGCCTGGGTATGGTATGGAGACTGCATTTGTGGTCTTAGTTGACGATCTCCATCTGGCATTGGACCAGGGTCGTCAGACCTTGCTGGTCCTGATAGACCTTTTGGCTGCGTTCAACACAGTCAATCATGAGGTGTTGGTGACTAGCCTGCGGGACCATTCTGGGATTGGCGGGACAGTCTTGGTATGGTTTCATTCGTTCCTGGCCAGGAGAACTCACCAGGTGGTCTTGGGGGTGTGTACGTCTTCCCCCTGGGACCTCATGTGTGGAGTCCCGCAGGGTGCCATTCTTTCCCCCCTCTTGTTTAACATTCATATGCAGCCATAGGGGAGATTATGAGAGGGTTTCAGGGCATGCAGTGTCATCAGTATGCTCTATATCTCTTTTTCTATCGACCCAGGCCATGAAATGTCTTTATTTTACCAGTGCCTGTCGGCTGTGGGGGAATCCTGACAAGATGGAGGTGATGCTGGTGTGTGAGAGCCTGGGGGAGCTGGGAGTGGTTGAATCTCCTCTTGTGGTGGGGTTCGCCCTCCCATGGTCCCGCAGGTACGGAGTCTGGCTGTGCGCCTCGATTCACAGCTCAGCCTGGAATCTCAGGTTGTGGCCATGACAGGGAGGGCTTTTTGGCAGTTACATCTTGTCTGGAGGTTTTGGCCGTATCTCTAAGACTCTGACCTTGCCACTGTCATCCATGCCTTCATCACCTTGAGGCTGGATTACTGCAACATGCTCTACGTGGGGCTGCCCGAGAAGCTGGTCTGTAGGTTGCAGCTGGTGTAGAATGCTGCGACCCGTCTCCTTACTGGGGCGGGCTGCAGGGAGCACATGACACCTGTGCTCTGGGCTCTGCACTGGCTACCTATAAAGCACCAGGCTAGGTTCAAGGTGCTGGTTTTGACCTTCAAAGCCCTTCATGGCCTGGACCCTGCCTATCTGTGGGATCGCCTTACTCCCCATGTGCCCATGCGACCCCTGAGATCATCCGTGGGAGGCTTTTTGGAGGTTCCCTGGGTGAGACGGGTGGCCACTTATGTGAGATCTTTTTCAGTGGCTGCCTCTTTGCTGTGGAATTCACTCCCAGAGGAGGCTCTGTTGGCCCCCACCCTCCTGTCATTTTGACTTTTGTTTAAGACCTGGCTGTTCTGCAAGGCTTTTGGTGAGGGGGTGGGGTACGGTGGGGGAGGAGGGATATGGGAGGGATGGTGTGTTTTTATTATTTGTTTTAAAATTTGTAGATTTATTTTAAAATGTTTTATTGTTGAATAATTTTTTGTGTGCATGTTGTTCACCGCCCCGAGCTGCCTTTGGGCAGGAAGGGCAGAATATAAGTTTTGAATAAATGAAATAAATAAAAATGACAGCAATTATTATAATCACTTTGTTTGGATTTTGTTGTTTTTGTTGTTGTCATAAAAGAAAACAGTGACCAAATGTAACCCATGCAATAATATAATAACCCAGATGATTATAAGGTTTTATTTTTATTTTATTTTTTAAAATTGCTTTTGAATTGCTTTATATTTTGGGCTTTTGTATTACTTTATATTGGTGACACCTGTTGTAGAACATCAGGTACCGAGAGGGGGAAATGTTTTGTGAAGGTTTTGAGTGACTGGTTTTTAGGTCAACATTGACGGAAACAGAGGCCTCTGGGACTTTGAAGCAAGACCTTGGGATTGAACTGAAGGCCAAGGGGGAAAGCAAAAATGAGAGAGTTGCAAAACTTTCACAAGACCAAAAAGATACTGCTGACTGATGTGTGAAACAAGCTGCTGGGAAAGTGTTGAAGTTTGCAACAAACAGCCTTGAAAATAGCAAGTTTAATAACAGGAAAACTGTCAAGGAACTTCTGGAATACTTTGCCAAAGAAGGAAGACAAAGCTCATGAATTTGCTTGTGTAGTTTGCATTTTTGCATGATATTTTGAAATAAGATCCCTTAATAAGATCCCTGGGGACTGATCACCCTCAGAGGTCAGGGTATTTCAGAGATATTGCCAGTCAGACTATCAATAGAGAAGTTGCCAGTCATACTGCTTGTGTCATTAACCTCTTGGTGCCTTTGCCTATTGGTGCCTTAACACATTGGACAGACTGTCAGTTTAAATATCCTGGAACTTGGGTCAAACTGGGAATTTGCCCTTATCAAAATTTGTTTCAACAGTGTCCACTTCCTAGGCATAGACAACACTGGCCCCCGTGGTTTACACAGAACCTGCATTGGTTGAAGCAGGAAGGGAGGCGGTTAGAGCAATGGTAACATCGTACTCATACTGGAGATGACAGACTTCAGCATAGAGTAAGTTTAAGAGTCTATGCTATGGCTGTGCAGACAGCAAAAAAGGGTTTCTTTGCTGTCCTCATTGTATCTGAAAAGTTGCATCCAGTTGAGCTTTTCTGGGCGGTGAGGGCTCCCCCTGGAACTGGAGGCATCCCCCCCCCTCCCAGCCTGACTCCCCCTGGAACTAGAGGCATTCCGTGCTCGCTGTGACATGTTTGTCATATATTTTGTGGATAAAATAACTTGTTTTCACCATGACTTCAACTTTGCATTTGATGTGATGGACAGACCAGTTATGGATGCTCCAGCTTGTCCTCTTTTGGGGACATTTTTCAACTATTGCATCCACTGATGCAGTTGATGTGATTGGGGCTGTTCGGGCCACAACTTGTGAACTTGATCCATGCACATCCTGGCTGGACACAGTCAGCTGGAAGACACTGGGGTCGTTGGTGGCAGGACTAGTCAATGCCTTCCTAAGGAAGGGCAGAGTGTCTGACTTCCTTAAGGAGGCTGTGGTACAAACTCTGCTCAAGTAACCATCTCTTAACATTGACACCCTTGCTAGCTACCAGCCAGTCTCTAACCTTCCCTCTTTTTAGAAAATGTTATTGAACGGTTAGTGGCTCACAGCTTCAGGAGAATCTGAATCGCATAGATTTTCTGGATCCCTTGCAGTCCGGATTTCATCTGGGTTATGGCACTGAGACTGCGCTTGTGGCCTTGGTTGATGACCTCTGCCATGAATTGGATCAGGGATGTTTGACCCTGTTGATTTTATTAGATATATTGGTGACTTTTGGCATGGTTGACCATGAGCTGTTGGTAACTCTCTTGAGGAACTGAGGTGCAATAGGTGGGACTGTTCTTCAATGGATCTGCTTGTTCCTGGCTGGTAGAACTCAGCAATGTCAGCATAAGGTACTGGTGGACTTTTCCTCATCGCTCTAGGGCCTCAGTTGTGGAGTTCCACAAGGTTCCAATCCGTCCCCTCTGCTGTTCAACATGTATATGCTACCGCTGGGTGAAGTTGTGAGGGGATTTGTTTCTTGGTGTCATCAATATACCGATGACACCCAACTCTACCTCTCATTTTCAGGTAACTCAGGTCTGTCAATATCAGTGCTTACATGGTGTCTGGTGGCTGTGGGGGACTGGATGAGGATGAGCCGTCTGAAGCTGAAATTCCACAAGATGGAAGGGATGTTAGTGGGCAGAGTTGGGGGAGTGGAGGTGGGGGAAACTCCCCTCATTGATGGGGTTCATCCTCCTCTGGTTCCTCAGGTTCAGCATCTAGGGGAGCTCCACAACTCGTAGCTCTTCTTGGATGCGCAAGTGATATTTGTGTCAGCTGCATTTAGTACGGCGGTTATGGATGTACATCTCAGACTCTGACATGGCCACTATCATCCATGCATTCATCATCTTGAGATTGTATTATTGTAACATGCTCTACATGGGGCTACCCTTGGTGATGGTTTTGAGACTGCAGCTAGTGCAGAATGCAGCAGTCTGTCACTTGATGGGGATGCACCACCGGGAACATATAATGCTGGTGCTTCGCGTGCTGCACTGGCTGCCTATATAGTCTTCCAGGCCTGATTCAAGGTGTTGGTTTTGACCTATAAAGCCCTATACAGTCTGGGTCCCACCTACCTGTAGGAGTGCCTCACCACCCAGATCCTGGATGAGACCCTGCAGTCAGCCAGGAGCACCCTTCTCGAAGTCCCCATGTTGGGGGGGGGGGGGTGTCACCCTCCCATGGTCTCTGAAGTGCAGAGTCTGGGTGTGCTCCTCAGCCTGGAATCTCAGGTTGTGGCTGTGGCGGGGAGTGCATTTTGGCAGTTACATCTTGTCCGGTGGCTTCAGACATATCTCTCAGACTCTGGCCTCACCACTGTCATCCATACCTTCATCACCTTGAGGGTGGATTACTGCAACGTGCTCTTTGTGGGGCTGCCCTAGAAGCTGGTCCGGAGGCTGTAGCTGGTGCATAATGCCGCGGCCCATCTCCTTATGGGGGCGGGTTGCAGGGACCACATGAAACCAGTGCTCCATGCTCTGCACTGGCTGCCTATAAAGCTCCGGGTCAGGTTCAAGGTACTGGTTTTAACCTTTATAGCCCTTCACAGCCTGGGCCCTGCTTATCTGTGGGACCACTTCACTCCCCATGTGCCTGTGTGACTCTTGAGATCTTCTGTGGGAGCCTTTTTGGAGGTTCCCTGGGCGAGGCAGGTGGCCACCAATGTTAGATATTTTTTGGTGTCTGCCCCTGTGCTGCGGAATTCGCTTCTGGAGGAGGCTTGGTTGATTCCCACTCTCCTGCGTTTTGACATGTATATAAGACCTGGCTGTTTCATCAGGCTTTTGGTGAGGGGCAGGGGTGGGATGGGGTGGGTTTCCCCGCATATTGTATTTTTAAATTGGTTTTTTTAAAAAATATTGTTTTATTGATTGTTGCATGCCACCCCAGGCTGCTCTGTGGGCAGGAGGGGTGGGATATACATTTTAAATAAATAAGTAAATAAATAAATTAAATAAATGTACGTTGGGTGGTGATGATGGGGAGGGCATTCTCGGTGGCCACACCAAGATTTTGGAACTCTCTCCTAGAGGATTTGTCTGTCTGTCCCTGGACCTTCTCTCTTTCAGAAGAGATGTAAGACCTGACTGTTTCGGCAGATATTAGGAGAGGGAGCAGGGTGATGGGGTGGTTGAGCTGGGAGGGGTGGGTTGGTGTTTTTCCTTGGACTGATTTTTTTATTTTTTATTTTTTTAAATATTGTATAGTTTATATTGGTATTGAATGTTGTAAGCCACCCTGAGCTGCCATTGGTGGTATAGCTGATGCAGCAACAGCTGTTACCACACCGCAATTCCAGTCCACCATTTCGGAATTGCCCGCACCACACCGTGGCTTTTGTGGCAACATTCTGCTAATTCCGCCGACATTATGCAAATTCAGAAACTATCGGAGAAATTGTGGAAATGTCAGAAAACCACTGTTCTGCTATTTCATGGCACTGGCAGAATGGCGGAAGTCATGAAAATGGAATGTTTCCGCTATTTGTGAAGCCTGTGGAAGTAACAGAATGAAATTAGCAGAACTGTGGAAGTAGCAGAATGAAACTAGCGGGATGAAAGCCTCTGCCATGTCGCACCACTAATTGCGGAAACTCTGTTTCCAGTGGAAATAGCTACCGCTGCAACATTCCGCTACAGCCCTAATTGGCGGGAAGGGATGGGGTACAAATTTTTAAAATAAATAAATTTATCTATTGCTCATAATTTAACTCTGTAGTGTTACACAGTACATGTACACTTCCAAACTTTTAAAATACCTCAATTAAATCAGTTTTCTGTAACACAGCAGATTTAAAAGTATCTTTCTCCATAAGATAAACTATATTTTCAGAATTATGCTGACACTGATTAAGAACAAATTCTCCACACCCAAGTATCTAGCACAAGGGTGCGGGTCCATTGGTCATGCTCTCACTCTAAGGAAGGAGCAGGACTTTCAGGAATGGCTTACAAAGGGGTGTACAAGGTGCCCTGCTGTAACCGCAGAGGATGCTAGGCAACCCAGGATTGTGTAGCAAAGTAGGTCTCATGAAGAGAGACCTTGCTGGCTCAGAGGCAGATGAACCTGAGTTCATACCACAGTGGGTGTTTTTACACACACATTTTTCCTGCATGTTTGCCGTTACATCCTGAACTTTCTATGTGTCTAAATCACTCACCCAGATCTTAAACTTCCAGCTCTTTGAACTTCTCTGTAGAACTTCTCCCAGAACTTTTGTGTGTAAAAAGTTCTCCCGGTAAACTGCTTTGCTCCAGGCAGCTGTGTTCACTTGGTTTCCATGGCAGCCTGTCACGTCTATAGCTGTGACTACTTTAGGTTGCCTCAGGGCACTGTTTGTGTAAAGAATGCATCCAGGAACTGCCTCAGGGCAGTGTGTGTGTGAAAAATGCATCTGGACCTTACTTGTGGACTTGTAAACCCAGAAGATTGAAAAGTCCAGAACTTTAAGGTGTGTGTAAAAATGTCCAGTGTGAACACTACAAGGCAAGAGAGAAAAGCTGTTATGGCCAACCCACCCTCCTCTTAGAGAATACTGTGGGTGTTAGCTGATCACCATGTTGGGCTAGGAAGGAATTTTTATGGGGGTATGTGATTGACTTGTGAAACCCAGTTTTTGCCTTCCTCAAAATATATTAGTAATTCTTTTGGCTTTATGCATGCTTGACCTGGATGGTAAAAATCATTTATTGCACTCTTGCAGGACTCTTGTTTGCATTTCAAGTTAGTTAAGAATTTGGATAGGCAATGGCATTAGATCATCCATGAAGACATCTCCTTAAGAGATGGGGAAATATACACTGTACAAGGACTGGGTGGGGCCAGAGTAGGGGTATGTCTCAGGCCCTTCTCCAATTCCAACTTTCCAAAAATCCAAATATCTAAAAATCCAAGCTCCTACAGTTATAGCACCACCAAGTGGAGTTCCCTATTCCCTCCACTAAAGAACAAGTTATTTACTTATATTTTTCTTTTGGGGTTCAACAACAACAAAAACATTATAAACATTTATATTTGCCCACTTCCTCCTCCAATTTGTTACCCCGATATTCTCCTAGGAATTAGCTCTGCCATGGGGTCAGGGATCTCCACAGGAAAGCTTGTTTCCTAACAAAAAACTCACAAAAGTCAGTAAATACTACAATTTATTGCCCTGCCAAACTGGTTTGCACACTTCTATAAAAGCAATAAGAAAGCACTACAGAAGTACGCAAAATGGTTATTGATTACAAATATATATGGAAATATTTATGCAAATAAAATATATACAACTAAAAATGGAAAACTATAATTGTTTTTTCAGTGTTACTGTGAGTATTGTGCTATGATGGGTATTATGTTCTTACACTTTCTAAATTGTAAGATAATTGTTTCAGATATGTACTCTAAATGCTGCCCAAGTAATGTAAAGAATAAATGCCTTGACGCAGTATTCCTCTCATCTTTGTCCTGGTAAAATCAAGGGTTCATCACATTAATAAAAGAAAATGAACTGGCATTCTTTGAATTCCTTGATTTCAGTAGGGTTATAGAACTATAACCAAGTAAAGAATATGGCCTTCTCTACCAAGATAACATGACTAATTGGATGCTGTGAGATCCAATTGGATTTCAGTATTCAGAAGAAAGCCTCTTTGACTGGAAGTAGGAGAAAGTGACACAGTGGGTGTCAACAAACATGCAACCACCATGTCTGTAAGCCCAGTGGCTGGGTTAGGTCAGGAGACAGAAACTATTCCCCCCAACCTGACCCAGCTGAGGAGGAGGTGGGTGGGGAGTGACATGTGGTTGGCTGGCTCTGTCTCCGCACTGCAGACGGAGCCCCACCATCCCAACATGATGGGCAGCCATGACTGACTGCTATGGTGACCCCCAACGCTGTGCCCGCCCAGTTGTCTGAGCTCTGACCTTCCTGGGAAGCTTGTGGGACTGAACCGTGGGCCAGGTTTGTTCCAAGCCCATGTTTCTAGCCTGTTCATAAAACCTGCCAGAGTTTGAACTGGACCCACATCTGGTGGGCCAGGAACACATGTGCGGAGTTCAACACTAGTCCAGGCATTTCGAAGCAGGTGAAATGGGCAAGTTACACATTAATTAACACCTAGTTACATGCTTTGACAAGGTTACATTTTCCTTTATGGTAAAGAATGCATCTCTCACATCACAGTCCATTCGTAGTTAGACAACTTATGGAATAGTTGGGATGTTACTATACTTTATCACCATTGTTGCTAGGAGCAGAGAAACATTTTCTTCTACAGAGTAGCACTTTCATTCTTTGCCAACACATTCCTCTGTGCAAAATTTTCAAAATGTCCAAGTGACTTAGGAACAGAAGTCCCTTTAACTTCACAATCTTATGCCACCCTTTTTTCATGGGAAGCAGAGTTTCCAAAATGTATTAATCATACTCAATGTAAATTCAAAAAGTAAATGCTGTCACTTGCTGAATGCATTAGCTTTTATGTATTTTAACGCATTCTCTGGTTCCTAAACCGAACTGCTCTGTATTATCCTAACTTTACAGTTAGGATACAACAGTGTATTTAAATGAGAATATACTATTTTATATTATTTCTACTGTGAAATCATCATATAGGTGAAATTAATCCCTGCTCAGTGAGAAAGTGTGCAGGCTAAGGACTACTTACCTCAAAATTAAACTTTATTTTGATGGCTTTAAACAGTGCATAGGCCTTATGCTGGAATTCTGAATAAGGCTTAATTTTGTCCACACAGGGTGGCATCCTGCTGCCATCAATTTCAATGAAACCAGAATACCACCTCTCAACTGAGCACAGATGTGTATGATGGTAGAATGCTTGACACAAAGGATGAAATTCTGAAGCTAATTACTCCAGGATAATCCTACTTGCATTGACTGTGGACTAAATATTTTTAACCTATTTACAAACCCTTCCGCTCTCCATGAGCTTAGTTCTGATCTCATTTAGCATGGTGTAAAAAGTAGTAACTCCATTAAAGTTAAGTAAAAATCATAATGAAGTCTCAATCCTTGATTTACAAAATCACTTGTATACAAAATTGATTTTTCACATGAGATTTCTAGTATAGTAGATTATATGATGAATCACAGAATGAATGAATATGACACAACTTGATTTTTCTTCATTTTCTTCAAATTATGTTTTAATTGTTCATAAAGATGAAAAACAACAGCTTAGTGTAGAACTGTCAAGGGATAACATGTATAACAGAAAGAAGATGAATTGTGGTAGCCAGTAATTCTGTAAATGAATGTGTATTTCTAACACTGCAGTTTTGATGCCTTTCTGAGGTGGAGAACGGATAATGAGTGTTCAGGTCTTGCATGTTCTTATAAACACTGAAAAATGGGATTAATTTACCTGGATGTAATATCAAAAGAAAGGAAGGAATAAAAAGTTGATGAATCAATGGCATCTCATCTAGTGAGCAATTAGTTTAATTTACAGAGCTCCTGAAAGTATTCTAAATATTTTACTGCTTGAAATGAACACATCTACTTAGCAGCTCTCCCTGATATTCTGCCACCCTGGGCCACTCTCTGTGAGCTTGGGGATGGGAAAGTGTCAGAGAGACAAAGTAAAACTGCTATTTCTACAAATACAAGACCTGAAAAGTGATGCCAGTTGAAAATAATGGGAAACAAATTTCAGTACTAAAGCAAATTAAATTACAAATACATAACTAAATTTTTGAAATGAAAATTAATTCAAAACAAAAACCAATATGGTCCCTTCTGCACACACCTATTGTGTAGTCACCATGAACACCAGGAGGGATACTGCAAGTAAGTGAGGTTACACCCCTCTTGCTCCAGACTGGACCTGTCTCTTCTGAGCCCTTGTGGTAGGACAAAGGCAGTAGCACGTCGGAAATGGCTTGGGATGAAGGCCAAGGCCCTTCGGGCCAACTTGCAGCGGGCCACCTGGGACCATGTTGCAGAGGTCCAGCACTCTTCTGATCATGTGGAGAAACGCCTGGTTGAGAAGCTGCAGGCAGTCCAGAAGGTGGAGGCATACGTGCAGTATGTCTCCTCTGAGCTGCGCAACATGCAGCTGTACCACCAGACGTGGCATAGAGACATGAAAGAGGGGTTGGAGTTTGCCGTGGTCAACGGTGTGTTGGACGAGACCAAGGTCGCCGACCCTCAGGCATGTGAAGCATCCCAATCTCTGTTGCCTTTCCCCCAATTTCCGGGGGACAGGCCCAGTGGCAGCAGAGCCAGAGACTCCTAGTTTAATTAAGTTTAATTAATAAGTTTCATTTACATGTTTGCTTTTGTTTTATTAAATGTTGTTGTTGTTTTGTTTTGTTTTCTTGTTATCTAAACAGTTTTAATTAAAGTTGTTATATTTATTGTCATGAGCCTCGTTTGACCTTTCCAATCTTTTATCCCTATGTGCTGAAGTTCTGGCTGGCAGGTGGTAGAATATCATACAGCTTGTCGATCCCTTCCAGCAGCACCTGCCACCTCATGTAGCATAGTTATTAACCCAAAGATGTGCTGTGCCAGCAGCAGGGTCTCAACTAACAGAAAGTCCCCCCAGGAGGTGCAGGGCTTGTGTTTGTGTGGGTGGGTGTGACAGAGAGAAAGAGAGACAGGCTCATCGGCAGCGGGCAGGAGGCGGCGGGAGCCGATGGTCAGAGGGGCTTTTAGTTTCAGCAGCCAGCTTCAGTGGGCATCCGCGGGTGGGTGCAGAGGAGTAGGCTTTTGGGGAGAGGGGGAAACTGGCATGCGGGCACCAGGCTTCTGGATGCAATGGAATGGAATGCAGCCCCAAGTGACTGGAATGATGGTCCCATAATCTCGTTGATGATCCCTGGGACGGGTGGGCATGACTGAATCCGGGTGTCAGGCTCCGGGGTACGGAGCCGTGGGGGAATTCAAGGAGGGAGAAGGAAGGCCAGGAATATCAGGTTCCAGGGGACGGACTTGGGGAGAGGGAAACAAGAGGGAAGAATCCAGGCCCAGGCACAGGGGGGGGAAACAGGTGGCCCCAAGGCGACCCTCTGAAACCTCTCAGTCGCTCTCTTGCACCCGAGAGATTAGGTACTCAGCAGCATTACCAGGCACCCTGGGCTAAGAAGGTACGCGACTCATCATCGAGGTCAGGGTCCGGAGCCAAGGGTGGAACCCACCACAGGG
>QEPC01012601.1:305375-324463 GCA_003113815.1 Sphenodon punctatus | reverse complement strand
GGGCGAGGGAGGTAGTGGCCCCCCTGGTTGGGGGGGGTTCTCCCTCCTATAGCTCAGCAGGTTCGGAGTCTGGGGGTGGTATTGGACGCAGATCTCCGCCTGGAGCGGCAGGTGGAGGCAGTCGCTAAGGCGGCCTTCCGCCAGCTGTATCTGGTGCGCAGGCTGCGTCCGTACGACTCCGGCCCGGACCTGGCCTCCCTCATCCATGCCTTCATCACCTTGAGGCTGGACTACTGTAACGCGCTCTACGTGGGACTTCCCTTGTTCCTGGCCCGGAGGCTGCAGCTAGTGCAGAATGCGGCGGCTCATCTCCTTATGGGGATGGGTCATCGGGAGCATATCACACCTGTGCTCCAAGCTCTGCACTGGTTGCCGATAGCATGCCGAGCCAGGTTCAAGGTGTTGGTGTTAATCTATAAAGCCCTACACTGTCTGGGTCCCTCATACCTCAGGGACCGCCTTGCCCTCCGCGCCCCAGAGCAGCTTCTGTGGTCTGCCGGGGGTGCCTTTTTGGATGTCCCCCGTGTTAAGCGGGGGGCCACAATTGAGAGGGCATTCTCGGTGGCCGGACCGCACCTTTGGAACTCTGTTCCGGAGGAAGCTCGCCTGGCCCTCAGCCTGTTCATATTCCGGCAACGTTGCAAAACCTGGCTGTTCACCCAGGCCTTTGGGGAGGGTGGGAGGGGAGGGTGAGGGATTTTTGTAACCCCCCTCCTTATTTGGATTTGTTTTTATTAATTGTGATTAGCCCTGTTTTAATATATTATTATTGTTATAAATGTTTTAAATTGTTTTTAGTATTTTATATGTTGTAAGCCACCCTGGACTGCGTGGCAGGAGGGGTGGGGTAAAAATCAATTGAAATAAATAAATAAATAAATATGTTTGTGTTCATGTTTGGGTTCATGTTCGGGTTCAGTCATCCAAACAGTCCGAGTCTGGGCGGAACTCCGAACTTCCGAACTGCGTTCGCCCATCCCTAGCGCTTGGAAAGGCACATAGAGAGGTTACAAGCAGGCAGGGTGAAGGGACTCTCTTACCTCTTTCCAACATAATCCCCCCTCCCCTTTTTACTGCAGGGTAAATTCTGATGATACCTCTGGTAAACTACATTCATTGTTCTTATTTCTGAGTATAAGGTAGCACCAACAAGAAGAGAAAGTGCTAACTGAGGGCACAGGCACTGAAAGAAGGGAGGATCATTCCTAATTGCCTCACTGCTGGGATTGGGTGTGGCTGAGTCAGTCCAGGATTTGGAGTTTGAGCTGCAAGCTCAGTCTGGGGAGAGCTGCAGAGTGTGTATCAGAGCTGAAAGCTCTGAAAGGGGAAAATACCCTTGGGATTGCAGACAGGGGCTGCATGAGGTGTGACCCAGAAAAGCCCTCAGAGGAGAGCTGTGTTGATGGTTACTGGTTACAAGAAGGAGTGAGCTTAGCCAGTGGGACTGTGAGTACTCTGGGACTACAGAACACTATGTACAATAGGGCTGCTTGGGAAGAAGGAGCTGGCTTGAAACTTGCCAAGGCAAACAGGGGTTGCCTGCATTGTAGCAGTGGGTACCTCTGAGAGAAGGTTATTCCCTGAGGAGGTATACAGAGACTTATAGATGGAGACTGCATAAAGACTTGAAGAAGTATTCTCCAGCTGAAAGTAATTTTGAAGGTGGATACTACCTTGATTTACCCTGGCCCTGTTGCACTAAGCATCTGAGAAAAAATAGATTTGAAATAGATTAAAATTGCTGAAGTATCTTGATAAAGAACTGCAATGACACACTTTTAATTATAATCAGAGGTTCAGCATGGAGATTTAATAAAGCTTTTCAATCAAGAAAAATGTTACATTTGAAATGCAACATTTTTTAAAAAAATTATTTTTATTTGTTTTTGTTTTGTGGGATGTTTTTGTCATGTTGTAATGCTAACATAAATTGCTGGCAATATTCACTATATAAAAAAGACCACATATTCTGGAAAAAAAAAAAAAAAACATTAAAAAATCCAAATTCTGTAATCCAGATTCTTCAAGCACAATAAATTATACAAATTGACTAAATTATGCCAATTTTAATGCAAAGATCTTGCTCTTTTACATTTCCATGAACATTTTTCATTCTTTGCCCTTTGACTGGTTAAAAATAGATGTGACCTTGTCGCGCTTTGACCCCCTGTAACCTGGAACCCACCTGCACATATGTGCAGGTGTCACCAGATGTTGGCCAGGAATTGCCTCAGTCCATGTTGTTGGCTAGCCTGGGCTGTGACCTCAGCAAATCTCCAAGGTCACAGCCCAGGTTAAGGCCTGCCCACCTGGTCCACAGCAGACCAAAGTGGACCACAGTGGGCGAGCACACCAGGACAGCTGTCTGTTGGGGATGTAACTGCGGACTTACTGCACTAAAGAAGAGGATTGGACTAGACGATCTTTGAGGTACCCTTGCAACTCTGTGAATCCTGTAGGAATCCGAGTTTTACACAAATTGAATCACTGGATCCAAAGTTCTGCAGCAGCATAAAATCACCTGGACTAAAATATAGACCCTTTGTCCTTGGGCAGTTTAGTATGGGTGATTGTTATCTTCAAAGTGATCAACTCAGAACTTTACCGACAGTCAAATCTAAAATTTTGTTCCTTAATTCTTTTTCATGTATGTCAGTCTTATCTAATTCATTCAAAATATTTTCTAGTCCACTGTTTTCTACCTTAAATCTATTTTTTCCCCCTTCTAAATAAATTTTGTTTTTAGATATTGTTGTGAATTAGATTGCTTGTTGTAAAATGGATTTCCGTCTTGGCTGCCCTTAGCTGGCTTGAGTCAGCTTTGCTTTGGGCCAGATGATAATTTTCATCTACCTTTACCAATTACCATCTATTACATAGACATCCAAGCCAAAACATTTGCATCAGACTCTGAATTCCAACTTTCTCAAATTTCTGAAATGTTTGGGTGCAATCCAGCACTCCCTGATAAACTGCGCCTACGTGAGGCACAGTTTGAGTACGCCGGTGCTCAGGTGCACACGCACCCTGCCAGCACAGCAAGCCATATGAGGCATTGGCACGCCCCTTCTGAAATGGCCTGCTGCGTTCATTGAGTGCCTGCGCAACTGAGCTCATACCATGTAGCTTGGCGCTGCGCCTGCCACTGGCATAAGTCGGGTGTTGGATTGCACCCCTTGAATATAGAATATAGGTTTTTTTCCACCTCTTTCCCCATATATTTACAATGGCTAAGACCTGTGATTTCTAGATGACTGTATTTTATTGCTTAATGGAGTAGTAAAAAAACCAAACACGTCCGACAACCTTGCACAATAGCGGTTCAGTTAATTTCCCATCTTATCAGGCTGCTGTTTATGCAGTATTTCTTCTGATGATAATGAAAAGTAGGAGAAAATCCATTTGTAATGTATAAAAATTAATGAGCATGCAGGTCAATGTTTTCATATATGTTCAGCCTCTCTCTTTCTCTCGTGTCAGATTTCAAAGTTATAAAAGAATAAACAAGACCTTGATTCATATTTTTCTCTTTGGATTTTGTAATGACATTTTCTGTGAAACATGTAAAAAGAAACAATTGTGATAACCTCCTGATGAGGAAAACTAACACTCTGCTTGTCTATTCATTTAATAAAAGATCAAATCTGAAAGGCAGGAAAGGAACAAGCGTTATTGTCCAACTACTGGTATGCAGCAGATTATCTGCCTCTTTCAAGTCTCAGCAAGTGGGAATCTTCCCAATATGTTAAGCATCAAAAACCTGCAGTTTTAAAAATTGTTTATCTTCAAATATGAATAAATTGTGGTGTTATCTAACTGCACTTAGGACTGCTTTTAAATATCAAGGAAAGCCCCCGAAGCTATACCTAGGATTCCATTGGGGTTATCTTGCAAGGGCAATTGCAGTGACATCTAGACAAATCTATAATGTGGTAATTCCAAAGTAGTCCTTTGCAAAATCACCCTGTATATGTTTCATGTTTTCCATGGACTGTCTCAGGATTACAACATGATAGATACAAAAAAATGTCATAGAAATCACCACCATGCAGTAACCCCAAGGTGAATCTGTGCGTGATTTCAGATGTTATGCAGTCCCGAATCACCACAGTGGATTCCCTGCGGTGGCGAGCCGCCCAACCACCCCCCGTGGTCCAGGGAGGTCCTGAACAGACGTGATGGGACCGGGACCATGGCAGGGAATTGGATTGACAGACCACAGCCCTGGGCACCACAACAGACATGACGCCATTTCCTGGACGGGGTCAAAACACCCAGAAAGCACCAGGGAGTGGTGGGAGACAGATATGGCCAGCTGAGGGCAAAAAAAGCCAAAACCGCCCACAGGGAATGCCCACACAAGGGAAATGGAAAGGGAGGGGGAAGAGGGAGAAGAGCCGCTGGGGCAGCGCACACAACAGGCACGGGTTAAACGTGGTCACAGTGGAACACACAGCATACACACACGCCCGGGCGCGTACACACCTGCACGGGAAAGGAAGGGAAGGAGGCACACAGCGGGACAGACAACACACAGGACACAACGGGCAAAGGGGGGAAGGGAGCGGGGGCCGGGGATAGGGAGAAGCGGGGACCATGGCAGGACACAGGGAACAGCAAACAGAACCCCAACAACAGCACAGCCCACACAGGCACCCCCACAGCTACACAGCCAATCCCGGAAAGGGAGGATCCCTAGGAGCACAACACAGTCACAGGGGGAGGCCACATGGACCTGGGGAGAAGCCCGGAAATGGTCCATGAGGCAGACAGGGACCACACATGCCGGCGAGGGTGCAATGGACGGGAAGGAGACGAGACAGAGACGAGGAGCAGGACAGCCGTTCCAGCAACACACACACCCCGGGAGGATGCCCGGAGGCCTGGTCCATGGACCCCGGAACCCCAGGGTCACACAGGCACCTGGGTGTGTGTGTATCCTGGGCACAGGAGGGATCGAGGCCAGAGCATGAAGGATAGAGGCACCCAGGGCACTGGAAGTTGGCACACAGTTCAGGACACAGCCACAGGAGAAGGCAGCCATGGAGGGGAACACCTGTTGCAGAGGCAGACGGGGGGCCTGCGGAGGGGGCCCAGAGCCAAAGGTAGGGGCAGAGGAACCCCAGGAACCAGCCAGCACAGCAGCGAGTCAGGGCCATCAGGGAGGGAATGGGCAGTGACTCATGGCACCAGGATGGAGGCGAGAGTGATCACTGGGGCCAGTATTCAGGACCTGGAAGGCACAGGGGGGCCTCACAGCCACCTACAGGGGACCACGAAGGGGCCTGGGTCTGGGTGGCCCACCAGGTGCACCAAGTGGGGCCACTGAAGCATTCCCCAATGGAAGTCCAGTTCAGACATGTGGTGGGAAAAAAGATAGTAAGCCTCAAAGGGATCCTGAGCAGAGAGCCCCACCTGCAAATCGGATTGGGACCACACATAGGCCAGCGCCACCACCCTCGCTTCAGAGAGCACTGACAAGCCATAGTCAGCAGGTGGAGGCCACCGAAGGTGACCCATCTCCAAAAGACAGTGATAGATTGCCACGCAAGACCACTGGTAACCTTGGACCCCGTGAACACAGCCAAAGAAGGACACAGCCAGGGCAAGGCCCCCCTCCAGCAGACAGGCTGTGTAGGCAGCCAGGCTGCACACAGAGAGGGTGGACATGGTCTCCGCTGCCAACCACCCCACATGTGAGCACCACATCTCCAGGATGCACCCATTGGGAAAGGGACACAGGTCCAGCGTCTCCGCATGCAGTGGCAATCGCAGGCACTTGCCACATGGCCATAGTACTGCAGGCCTGAGTTCATACTCTTGTAGGCACCTGTGAGGCTGTCTGGGCAGCTCAGGAGAAATTGCACGGCCAGGAAATGCCAGAGGTCACACAGGGCCATGGTATCGCGGAAGGTCCAGCTACACGGGGCGCCTGGGGTGCTGGGGTCTCCAAGCCCTGGGGAAGCGTGGCCAGCCATAGTCCAGCAGGCACCTGATACTACAAGGAAAGGGGCCCCCCACAATCCCTGGAGGGATGGGAGGGGAAGTAGGGGAGCTCCAAGGTCAAGCGATAAGGCCACAGGATGCAACATTGCACAGCTACAGAGCGAGGCTTGGGGTGCGGACCCAGCCCTGCTCCTGGAACAGAGCACACAGACAGGACAGCTTACACACTAATCAGGACGCCCAGGACAGCAGACAGCCAACACCAAGAGGTGGGAGGTGATGACAGCAGGAATGCAGCTGCTGCCCGCATGCCTGGGTGCAGGTTGGACCATTCGCCAGGCCCCCTGCAGGGAAGGCAGGTGCGCACATTGGGCCGCCAGCAGCCTCCCCACCCCACTCTCCCTTCAGGAGCTGGGCCTGCCAGCATGGGGGACATCCAGGGTGACCTGAGGCCCTGAACTTGGATGGCAGGGCGCGACCTGGGAGCGGGGTGCCACAGGTCCCATCCTATAACAGGTGCGGCTCCCGCCCTCCTGGGGCAACGTTCACCATGGAGCTGGAATGGTTGGGCACCTGCAGGATGCACCTAGCCATTTGCGCGGAGTGGTACTGCTCGCACACTGACCTCCTATGTATCCAGACCGCAGAGGTGCACCTGGCCATCCGGCTGTGGTTGTGCATGGCCAGGATTGCTGCCAAAGCCTGGAGAGCCCACCACAGGTTCAGGCACTCCATGGACCACCTCAGGGCCCAACAGGGGTCTGGGGCAGCCCATCAGGCCCTCCTCCATGCCCGGGGTTGGGCTGCAGCACTCCACGAGGCAGCCGGCTGGCTCCAGTGGTGGAGAGAGACCATGGGACGTGCAGCCCTGCTCTCGCTATGCCCAATGACTGCCGGGTATGGGTCACGGAGTGGGGACAGGGGTGGTGGACCAGGACACTAGCCCAGTGGGATGAGGCCACCTGGAGAGCATATTTTTGGATGGACCGGCACATCCTCCTTTGACTCTCTGAGCTGTTAATGCCCTGGATGGAGAGATGGGACACCCCCATGTGCGTCCCCATTCCCATGGTCCAGCGAGTGGCCCTTGGGGTCTGGGCCCTTGCAACACCGGACCCCATGCCTCTCCGTCATGCAGCACTTCGGCATTGGGATGAGCACCGTTGCCGGGATCCTGTGAGACATCTGCGAGGCAGTGATGGGCATGCTCCTGGACCAATCGATCCAGCTGGTGGACCAGGAGGCCATGGTGGCTGGCTTTGCAGCTAGGGGATTCCCCAACTGCATGGGCACCGTGGATAGCACCCACATTGATATCCTCTGCCGATCTGCTGGGGAGGCCTCGGAATATGTCAACCAACATGGGTACCACTCCCTGCAGCTGCAGGCATTGTAAATCAGGGCTGGGGGGCAGTTCATAGACATTTATACAGGCCACTCTGAGCACAGCTACGATGACCAGATCATGACCATCTCTCCCTTCTATGCCCAGATATACCTCAGGAACCTCGTGGACATGGGGATGACCCAGATCGAGGGGGTGATGATGCCCCCCTGCATCCTGGGGGACCCGGCCTATCCACTTACCCGCTGGCTTATGAAGGCATACCCAGTCACCAGGAATCTGCTCCTCCCTCCGGCAACATACCCGTGCCCAGTGCTCCCTCATCCATTGCACTGGGGGCACGGGGCCGGCTTTCTGGGGCCCATTGGGTCGCCCTGTTGGGGTACACAGTAGGGGTTGGTTAGGCGCCCCAGACAACCGCCTCCTGTCCCGTGGCATGGCTGGGTTGGTGGGTTGTGCCCTTCCCCGGCATTTGCCCGTGCCCAAGGCCCCCCTCCCCACCATTGAGTGCTCTGGTTCCCCTGCTTGGCCTCCCCTGGTGCCCTTTCCCACCCCACTATGCCTCACCTGGGGCCTCTGGCTGCTCCTGGGGCTGCTCTCAGCCATCCTCCTCACCTGCCTGTCACAGGTGCCGGGGTGCGCCATGCCCTGTGGGGATGTGGGAGGAGTGGCATGGGGGTGGTCTGACTGTGTCCCCCGGCAGCCCCCTGGGCACCCCCATGTGGTCTGTGGTGCCTGGGTTTGCTGGGGGAAGCCCCGACCCACCCGCTTCCTGACCCTTGATTTCTGCCTCGGAGCCCTCCGAGGCTGGTCCCTCTGTATTACTGGGGTCCCCCTGTGTACACTGGCTGAGGGCGGATTCTTCCAGTCTAGACAGGGGCTGGGGGCTTTTGGGACTGGTGCATGAGGGCATCCTGCTCATCCCCGAGGTCCCGGGCCGTTCCTCTTGGGGGCGGGGCCCCTGCAGCCGTTGCCTTCTAGGAGGGTGGCAAGGGGAGTGGGTACCTCAGCCCATTCCCTTCCCTGGACCACGGTGCTCCCCACAAGGTGTGGGGCAACAATTGAACCCTTAATGTGGAGGATGCAGTCCAGGGCGTCATAGTAGGGGGCAGTCCGGGCTCCGTGACCGGACTGCCAGTTGTCTTTTATGGCCTTGTATGCCCTCTTGAGTTCCTTGAACTTCGAGCGGCACTGGGCCACGGTCCTGTAGTGCCCCGCTGCCTCCATGTCCCACACGATCTCCCGGTAGATGTGTTCGTTCCACTGGTTGATAGCTAGCTCCAGCTGGTGCTCCAGGGTTCCCCAGATCCTGATGAAATCCTGGATATCCCTGTGCCCCCATTGCCTCCCTCGGTGTTACGTCCATCTCCCCCGTGAGCCCTCCTGGTTCCGGTCCTCATCATCATCATCCTGGTCCTCCTCTGCCTGCCCTCCGGCCTTCTCCTCCGGGGGCTTGGGCTCCCGGGCCCATTTCCATGTCTGTGGGTCGACGGGGGGGAGGGGTTGGTTTCAGAGTTGCCTCTTCCCCGTAGCCCTCCCACTTTTCTCCTGCCTGCTGACCTGCCCAGCACCCTTGGTATCCCTGTGCCTCCGTCCCACCCCCTTTGCTTCCCTTACCTGTTTCTGGGGAGCCTTGTCCCCAGTGGCCTGCTCCGGCTTCTGCTGCTGCTGCTGTCCCTCCACCACCTCCAAGTTCAGCCCGACCCCTCCTCTGCCTGCGCCTCCTCCTCCTCCTCCTCCTGCCTTGCTCTCTCACCCTCCGCTTGCCTCTCCCTTTTGCCTCACTCCATTCTGCCATGTTCCCCTGCTTCTGGGTCCTCTTTAAATCTCCCAACACTGCCTGTGTTGTTGCTGGTTGCCTGACAGTGATGCTGTGTGCTTTGTCCCTGGCTGGGAATCATTTTTCTTGCTTTCGGCCGGAGGTTGCCATTCGGATGTTACTTTTTGTTGTTTCCCGGTGGGAATCGCTTTGACCACACTTTCAGAGATGGTCCAGACCAGAGCTACGGAAGTATGGTTAATTTTGACCCCTGGTGGGGATAGACTGTGGTGATCATCTGGCTCCCATGAAACAGATGCTCAGGGCACTTTGTCCCTGCCATGGGATTGACCGTGGTTCACTGTGATTGACTGTGAACTCGTAAAGTCTGAAAATATCCCATGCCATTCAGATGTTACTTTTTTTTATTTCCCGGTGGGAATCGCTTTGACCACGCTTTCGGAGATGGGGTATTTTCAGACGTTACGAGATCACAGTCAGTCCCACGGCAGGGACAAAGTGCCCTGAACATCTGTTTCACGGGTGCCAGATGTTCACCACAGTCAATCCCCACCAGGGGTCAAAATTAACCACACATCCATAGCTCTGGCCCGGACAGTCTCCGAAAGTGTTGTCAAAGCTATTCCCACTGGGAAAAAACAAAAAGTAACGTCTGAATGGCAAACACCATCCGGAATCAAGAAAAATGATTCCCAGATGGGAACAAAGCATGCAGCGTTGGTGCCAGGCAGCTAGCAACAACACAGGCTGGGGAGGGAGATTTAAAGGGGACACATTGGCTGGGGGACATGGCAGGATGGAGCGAGGTGGAAAGGAGAGGAGAGTGGTGAGAGAGAGAGCAAGGGAGGAGGAGGAGGAGGTGGTGCAGGTGGAGGAGGAGGTGGACATGCTTCCCCTGGAGGTGATGGAGGGACAGCAGCAGCAGCAGCAGCAGCCGGGACAGGCTGAATTGGCGCCTTCAGCCAGCCCAGGAGACACGGCACCCTGGAAATGGGTAAGGGGACCGAAGGGGGGGCAGCGGCAGAGGGCCACCAAGGCGAGTAGGTGGTCCAGCAGGGGTGGAGGGGGAGGGACTCAGGGCTGTGACACCCCGGTAACCATCCCCCCCTCTTACAACCCACAGACATGGAAACCGGCCCGGGAGCCTGAGCCCCCTGATGAGAGGGCTGGAGGGCAGGCAGAGGAGCAGGACCAGGAGGAGGAGGAGGAGTGGGAAGACTGCAATCTGGAGGGTGTCTGCGGGAGATGGCCATACCATCGAGGGGGGCAATGGGGGCACAGGGAAACCCAGGACTGTATACGGATCTGGGGGACCAGGAGCACCAGCTGGAGCTGGTGGTCAACCAATGCAACAAGCACATCTTCAAGGAGATCATGCGGGAAATGGAGGCAGCAGGGCATCACAGGACAGTGGCCTAGTGCCAGTCGAAGGCCAATGAGCTGAAGAGGGGGTACAAGGTCATCAAAGACAACAACCGGCGGTCCAGACATGGAGCCCGGACTGCCCCCTACTATGACATCATGGACCGCATCCTGCACATGAAGGGGTCCATAGTCGCCCCGTACCTCATGGGGAGTGCCGTGATCCATGGTAGGGAATGGTCCAAGGAACCCCCTCCCCTCACCGCCCCCATTGAAGACACTGACTCCAGGAGCCTCACCCCCCAAGAGGAATGCTCCAGGACCTTGGGGACCAGCAGACCCCCCCTCGCACACCAGCCTCCGGAGCCCTCAGCCAATGTCTGTAGCGGGAGGATCCAAGGCTGGCATCCTGGTCACCATCAGCCAGTGGACACAGGGGGACCTTAGCCACACTGAGGGGCTGGTCTCAGAGGGCTCTGAGACTAACATAGAGGGTAAGCAGGCAGGTGGGATGGGACACAGACTGGGGGGAAGGCCGGATGGGGACAATGGGGCACACACACCACAGGCCCACCCTCAGCAACCCCCGCAATGCCCCGGACCCCGAAGAAGGGCCACAAGGGCCGCCGGGGGACATGGACAGCCGACCCCACACACACCCCTCCCTAATCCCGCACAGATCGTGCCATGCACCTGTGGCAGCCTGGCAAGGGGGATGGAGGTGAGCACCTCAAGGAGCAACCAGAGGCCCCAGGTGAGGCAACATGACAAGGGGGGGGTAAGGGAGCCAGGGCGGGGAAACCATACCCTGAGTTGGGGGTGGCCACAGGGGGCAGCCGGGGGAGGGCACCAGCTACCCCTCAAAGGGGGGGCAGCACCCCCCATCTGTGACATGGGAGGGGGGCTGGGGCGGCTAACCATCCCCTACCATGCACCCCAATAGGGCGACCCACTGGGGACCAGCAAGGCGGATCCATGCCCCCGGCCAAACAGATAGTCTGCTCCACCAAAGAGCAGGGGGAGCGGATGATCGAGGCCATCGACTGCATGGAGGCAGCCACCAAAAGGGCCATGCAGCAGGTGGAGGCCAAAGGCCGGAGGCTGCAGGCGGAGGTGCGCCTTGAACCGAGGTGGGAGCGCCGAGAGCACAGCAGGCAGGTGGAGGTATTTGGGCAGCTGGAACAGGCCATAGACAGGATGGTGAGGGAGCACTCTGCAAAGATGGACCGGTCGCATGATATAGGCGCTTCCCCCTCGGTGCCCCCACTGCCTCCGCCACCACCCCAGCCACTGGCACGCTCACTGGGGCCATGCTTCCACCTACTGGTCCCTGTAGGTCTCCGGAAAGAGCTGTCGGCCAGGGGTGCCCCTCTGGCCCTGGGTTCGCCCACCCTCCCACCGCTCCTGAACCCTCAGGACACCGAGGCCTCCCAGGACACTGTTGGGGACACAGACAGCGGGGAGGGAGGGGAGCTCCCAAAGCTCCACAGTGCCCATCTGGCAGCCACTAGGGAGGCCCCAGAGATGGGGGAAGGGGGAGGGCGGCCTGAGGGGGGTTATCAGTGGGAGGTGGGGAGTGGGTGGGTGGTGGAAGCACTTGTAGAAGGGTAAAACAATAAATGCACAGACCAGTCACCTCCGTGTGTCTGTTCATGGGCCTGGGGTCGGGACTGCATAGGTGTGTAGGGGTGCAGCCAGGTGCTGCTGGGGGTCCCGGAGGGGTGGTGGGGAAATGCACGGCCTCAGACCTCGCCGTCCTGGCTGATCCACCTGGCCAGGGCGGCACTGATGTGCTTTGTGTATCGGTACTCCCGCAGGTTCTCAGCATTCACATAAAGAGGCATGGGTCCAGGAGGGCGCCGGGGTACAGGTAGTCAAGGGCAGCCCTCTATCACGAGGGAGGAGGTCTCCACTGTGTAGTCCAGGTGGCCCACAAGGCTCCTCCAGTGCTGCTTGAGGGCCCCGAAGGCCCTCTCGACTACGGTCCTGATTGCATGCAGGTGGGTATTGAAGAGTGCCTCTGTAGGGTTCCTGGCGACCGGGTACACTTTCACCAGCCAGCGGGTAAGTGGGTAGGCATCATCATCCCCTCGATCCGGGTCATCCCCATGTCCGCGAAGTCTCCGTGGTACATCCGGGCATAGAAGGGAGAGATGGTCATGATCCGGGCATCGTGGCTTTGACCAGAGTGACCTGTGTAAATGTCTATGAACCTGCCTCAGTGGTCCACGACCGCCTGCAGCTGCAAGGAGTGGTACCCGTGTCAGTTGACATATTCCGAGGCCTCCCCAGCAGATGGGCGCAGGATCTCTATGTTGGTGCCGTCCATGTTGCCCATGCAGTTGGGGAATCTCCCAGCCATGAAGCCAGCCATCACGGCCTCCTGGTCCACCAGCTAGATCACTCGGTCCAGGAGCATGCCCTGCACTGTTTTGCAGTCATCCCGCAGGATCCAGGTGACGGTGCTCACCGCAACGCCAAAGTGCTGCAAGACAGAGCAGCAGGAGTCGGGTGCTGCAAGGGCCCAGACCCTGATAGCCACCCGCTGGACCATTGCTATGGGGCCCCCTAAGGGGGTGGCCTGCTGCTCCAGCCAGGGCGTTAACAGCTCTGTGAATCACAGGAGGACACACATGTCCATCCGAAAGTGCACTCTCCAGGCGGCCTTGTCCCATTGGGCTAGTGCCCTGGCCAACCACCCCTGTGCCCGCTCCGTGACCCATACCCGCCGGTCAATGGGCATAGCGAGAGCAGGACGGTGTGCCCCATGGTCTCCCTCCACCCCTAGAGATGGTTAGCCACCTCTGGCAGCGCTCCTGACCATGCACACACGCAGTCAAGAAGCCAGGTGCACCTCTGCGGTCTGGATGCGCAGGAGGTCTGTATGAGAGCGGTACCACTCAGCGCACTCGGCTAGGTGCATCCCATAGGCGCCCAACCGGCCCAGCTCCATGGTGACCGGTGCACCAAGTGGGTTGGGGCCACAGCTGTTGTAAGTTGGGACCTGTGTTGCCCTGCCCCCCGGTCACACCCTGCCACCCAGGCTCGGGGCCCCGGGTTGCCCTGAACAGCACCCAGACCAGCAGGCCCAGCTCCTGCAGGGCGAGTGGGCGGGGAGGCTGCACGCAGTCCAATGCATGCACATGCCTTCCTTGAAGGGGGCATGGTGCTTGGTCCTGCCCTTGGCTGGGCATGTGCGGGCAGCAACTGCATTCCTGCTGTCATCAACCCCACCTCCTGGTGTCAGCTGCCTGTTGTCCTCGGGGCCCCTCTTAGTGTGTAGATGGTTCTATCTGTGTGCTCTGTTCCATCAGCTGTGATGGGTCCGCACCCCATGCCTCACTCTGTAGTCATACAATGTTGCGGCCTGTCCCCTTATCACTTGGCATTGGAGCTCCCCTGCTTCCCCTCCCATCTGTCCAGGGATTTTGGGGCCCTCCTTTCCTTTTACTTCATATCCACCGCTTGATGGACCATGGCTGGCTGCTCTTACTAAGGGCTCCCGGGGCGCAGTGCACCCGGGCCCCCCCATAGCTGGACCTTCCGCGAGACCATGACCCTGTGTGACCTGTGGAATTCCTCAGTTGTGCAATTGCTTTTGAGTTGCCCGGAAAGCCTCACAGGTGCCTATGAGAGTATGAGCTCCAGGCTGTGTTACTATAGGTATGTGGTGAGTGCCCGCGACTGCCGGATGCATGCTGAAGCACTAGGCCTGTGTCTCTTTCCCAAAGAGCGCATTCTGGAGATCAGGTGCTTGCATGTGGGGTGGTCGGCAGTGGAGACCATGTCCGCCCTCTCTGTGTACAGCCTGGCTGCCTACACAGCCTGTCTGAAGGAGGGGGGCCCTGCCTTGGCTGTGTCCTTCTTTGGCTGTGTTCATGGGGCCCGAGGTTACCAGCGGTCCCATGGGGCAATCTATCACTGCCTATTGGAGCTGGGTCACCTTCCGTGGCCCCCACCTGCTAACTATGGCTTGTCGGAGCCCTCTGAAGTGGAGGTGTCAGCGTTGGCTGGTGTGTGGTCCCAATCTGATGTGCAGGTGGAATTTGCCACTCAGGATTGCTTTAGGCATACTACCTGGTCACCCACCACATGTCTGCACTGGGGTATCATTGGGGCATGATTCAGTGGCCCCACTTCGTGCAACTGGTGGGCCACCTGGCCCCGGGACCATTTGTGGGCTCCTGCATCTGGCTGTGAGGCCCCCCTTTTCTTCCAGGCCCTGGATGATGGCCCAGCTGTTGGCTCCCGGCTCTGCCCCACTGTCGTGAGTCACTGCCCGCTCCCTCCATGATGTCCCTGGCTCGGTGCTATGCTGGCTGGTGCCTGTGGTCCCACTGCCCCTGCCTGTGACTCTCTACCCCCTCCGTGGGTCCCCCCTGTCCGCCTCTCTGACTGGTGTTCCCCTCCATGGCTGTTGTCTTGTGTGGCTGTTTCCTGCATGCTGATGTGGCTCCCGGCACCTCAGGTGCTGCTGTTCTTCCTGGTCCGGCCTTGATCCCTCCTGTGCCTATGCCCCCACACCTCCCTTGGGTGCCTCTGTGAATGATGGGTGCTGGGGCCCACAGACTGCACCTCCCAGTGTCCTCCTGGGGGGGCAGGCTTGTGGAAGGGCTCCTCTTCTCTTTGGCCCCGGCTCACCTCCGTCCCATCCATCACCCCCTGGCCGGGTGCATGGGCACCCTGACAGCCTCCTGGACCATTCCCGGGCTGCTCCCTGGACCCTGTGGCCTCCCCCTGTGCCTGTGCTGTGCCCCTGTGGGGTCCCCCTATTTTGGGAATGGCAATGTAGCTGTGGGGGTGCCCATGCAGACTGTACTGTTGTGGGGGTCTGGTTGCTGTTCCCCGTGTCCTGCCCTGGCACCTGGGCCAGTCCCTCCCTCCCCCCTCTCCCCCCCTTCTTCCCACTTGTGCCCATTGTGCTGTGTGTGTTGTCTGACACGCTGTGTGCCCCCTTCCCTTCCTTTACCATGCGGGGGTGTGTGTGCCCGGGCATGTATCTGTGCTGTGTGNTGTTGGTTGACATACTCCAAGGCCTCCCCATTGGATGGGCGGATGATCTCAATGGGTTGATGGTGTCCATGCTATTTTGGAATCCTCCAGCCATGAAACTGGCCATCATGGCCTCCTGGTCCACCAGCTGGATCGCTCGGTCTAGGAGCATGCCCTCCACCGTCTCGCAGATGTGCCGCAGGATCCCGGTGATGGTGCTCACCCCGATGCCGAAGTGCTGCGATACGGACCTGCAGGAGTTGGGGGTTGCTAGTACCCAGACCCTGATGGCCACCCGCTGGACCATGGGGATAGGGGCCCGCATGGGGTTGTGCTGCTGCTCCAGCCAGGGTGTTAACAGCTCTGTGAATCACAGGAGGCAGTACATGTCCATCCGAAAGTGCACTCTCCAGGCGGCCTTGTCCCATTGGGCTAGTGCCCTGGCCAACCACCCCTGTGACCCATACCCGCCGGTCAATGGGCATAGCGAGAGCAGGACGGTGTGCCCCATGGTCTCCCTCCACCCCTAGAGATGGTTAGCCACCTCACGGAGCACAGCAACCCTGCCCCGAGCACGGAGGAGGGCCTGACGGGCCACCCAGAAAACCTGCTGGGCCCTGAGGCAGGCCAGGGAGCACCTGCACCCGTGGTGGGCTCTCTGGGATCTGGCAGTGCTCCTGACCATGCACACACGCAGTCAAGAAGCCAGGTGCACCTCTGCGGTCTGGATGCGCAGGAGGTCTGTATGAGAGCGGTACCACTCAGCGCACTCGGCTAGGTGCATCCCATAGGCGCCCAACCGGCCCAGCTCCATGGTGACCGGTGCACCAAGTGGGTTGGGGCCACAGCTGTTGTAAGTTGGGACCTGTGTTGCCCTGCCCCCCGGTCACACCCTGCCACCCAGGCTCGGGGCCCCGGGTTGCCCTGAACAGCACCCAGACCAGCAGGCCCAGCTCCTGCAGGGCGAGTGGGCGGGGAGGCTGCACGCAGTCCAATGCATGCACATGCCTTCCTTGAAGGGGGCATGGTGCTTGGTCCTGCCCTTGGCTGGGCATGTGCGGGCAGCAACTGCATTCCTGCTGTCATCAACCCCACCTCCTGGTGTCAGCTGCCTGTTGTCCTCGGGGCCCCTCTTAGTGTGTAGATGGTTCTATCTGTGTGCTCTGTTCCATCAGCTGTGATGGGTCCGCACCCCATGCCTCACTCTGTAGTCATACAATGTTGCGGCCTGTCCCCTTATCACTTGGCATTGGAGCTCCCCTGCTTCCCCTCCCATCTGTCCAGGGATTTTGGGGCCCTCCTTTCCTTTTACTTCATATCCACCGCTTGATGGACCATGGCTGGCTGCTCTTACTAAGGGCTCCCGGGGCGCAGTGCACCCGGGCCCCCCCATAGCTGGACCTTCCGCGAGACCATGACCCTGTGTGACCTGTGGAATTCCTCAGTTGTGCAATTGCTTTTGAGTTGCCCGGAAAGCCTCACAGGTGCCTATGAGAGTATGAGCTCCAGGCTGTGTTACTATAGGTATGTGGTGAGTGCCCGCGACTGCCGGATGCATGCTGAAGCACTAGGCCTGTGTCTCTTTCCCAAAGAGCGCATTCTGGAGATCAGGTGCTTGCATGTGGGGTGGTCGGCAGTGGAGACCATGTCCGCCCTCTCTGTGTACAGCCTGGCTGCCTACACAGCCTGTCTGAAGGAGGGGGGCCCTGCCTTGGCTGTGTCCTTCTTTGGCTGTGTTCATGGGGCCCGAGGTTACCAGCGGTCCCATGGGGCAATCTATCACTGCCTATTGGAGCTGGGTCACCTTCCGTGGCCCCCACCTGCTAACTATGGCTTGTCGGAGCCCTCTGAAGTGGAGGTGTCAGCGTTGGCTGGTGTGTGGTCCCAATCTGATGTGCAGGTGGAATTTGCCACTCAGGATTGCTTTAGGCATACTACCTGGTCACCCACCACATGTCTGCACTGGGGTATCATTGGGGCATGATTCAGTGGCCCCACTTCGTGCAACTGGTGGGCCACCTGGCCCCGGGACCATTTGTGGGCTCCTGCATCTGGCTGTGAGGCCCCCCTTTTCTTCCAGGCCCTGGATGATGGCCCAGCTGTTGGCTCCCGGCTCTGCCCCACTGTCGTGAGTCACTGCCCGCTCCCTCCATGATGTCCCTGGCTCGGTGCTATGCTGGCTGGTGCCTGTGGTCCCACTGCCCCTGCCTGTGACTCTCTACCCCCTCCGTGGGTCCCCCCTGTCCGCCTCTCTGACTGGTGTTCCCCTCCATGGCTGTTGTCTTGTGTGGCTGTTTCCTGCATGCTGATGTGGCTCCCGGCACCTCAGGTGCTGCTGTTCTTCCTGGTCCGGCCTTGATCCCTCCTGTGCCTATGCCCCCACACCTCCCTTGGGTGCCTCTGTGAATGATGGGTGCTGGGGCCCACAGACTGCACCTCCCAGTGTCCTCCTGGGGGGGCAGGCTTGTGGAAGGGCTCCTCTTCTCTTTGGCCCCGGCTCACCTCCGTCCCATCCATCACCCCCTGGCCGGGTGCATGGGCACCCTGACAGCCTCCTGGACCATTCCCGGGCTGCTCCCTGGACCCTGTGGCCTCCCCCTGTGCCTGTGCTGTGCCCCTGTGGGGTCCCCCTATTTTGGGAATGGCAATGTAGCTGTGGGGGTGCCCATGCAGACTGTACTGTTGTGGGGGTCTGGTTGCTGTTCCCCGTGTCCTGCCCTGGCACCTGGGCCAGTCCCTCCCTCCCCCCTCTCCCCCCCTTCTTCCCACTTGTGCCCATTGTGCTGTGTGTGTTGTCTGACACGCTGTGTGCCCCCTTCCCTTCCTTTACCATGCGGGGGTGTGTGTGCCCGGGCATGTATCTGTGCTGTGTGTTCCACTGTGACCTTGTTCATATTCCCTGTGCCTGTTGTGTTTGTTGCCTCTGCGGCTCTTCTCCCTCTTCCCCCTCCCTTCCCGTTTCCTTTGTGTGGGCGTTCCCTGTAGGCGCTTTTGGCTTTGTTTGCCCTCAGCTGGCCATGTCTGTGTCCTGCCCCTCCCCGGAGCCTTCCAGGTGTTTTGACCACAGCCCAGGATCCGCGTCATGTCTGTTGTGCAACCCTGGGCCATGGTCTGTTGACCCAAGTCTCTGCCATGGTCCCGGTATGTTTGGGGCCTTTCTTGACCACGGGGGGTGGTTAGACGGGTCACCACAATTGGGAATTCACTGTGGTGATTCAGGCACCCATAACGTCTGAAATCACCCATGGTCCGGGCTGGAGCTCCGGAAGGGTGGTTGATTTTGTCCCCTGCTGGGGATTGACTGTGGTGAACATCTTTATTTATTTATATTTTTTTTATTTGGTAGATTTTTATACCGCCCCATCCTGCACAGCAGCTCAGGGCGGTTTACAAAATAAAATCCATTTAAAACATTTAAAATACAATTATAAAACATATCAATAAAACAGGGTGGTATAAAAATAAATAAACAGGTGGGGGATTAAAAATCACACCCCCCCTCCCTCCCAAAGGCCTGGGCAAACAGCCAGGTCTTACAGTTCCGCCGAAATGTCAAAAGGCTTGGGGCCAGGCGAGCTTCCTCCGGAAGGGAGTTCCACAGCCGCGGCCCTACCACCGAGAATGCCCGCTCCATCGTGGCCCCCCGCTTAACACGGGGGACCT
>QEPC01012601.1:283845-301567 GCA_003113815.1 Sphenodon punctatus | reverse complement strand
GTCAATACCCGCATGGGGTCAATTTGAACCACGCTTCCCGGGCTAGCCGGGGGAATGTCCCGGGAAGCGTGGTCAAAAAGATCCCCAGCGGGGACCAAAAAAAAGTAACGTCTGGCCGGTTGCCACGGCCCGGGATCCCCGGCGGGATCCCGGGCCATGGCGCTTCCGGCCCGACGCGGCGGCCGCATTGGCCCCGCTGCCTGTCCGTCTCCCCGGAGGGTGGACGGTGGGGTGCGTGGAGGGGGCAGGGCCGTGCGGCTGCACGTTGTGTCGCGTGGCCCCGCCCCCTCCCACATTCCCCGCCGGGATCTCCCCGGCACGTCTGCTATGGCGTTATGGGGTGATCCCACGGGGGGGTGATTTCGGTGATTTCGGTATGGGGCCAAAGGGCCCCGTAACATCTGAAATCACCCAAAACAGACGTTCAGGGCACTTTGGCCCTGCCACGTGATTGACGTGGTTCACTGTGGTTGACTGTGATCTCGTAACATCTGAAATCACCCTGTGATGTTTCCATGGGAGCCTGCAGGAGTTTGTTTGTTTATTTATTTATTTATTTATTACTCATAATAAATACATATTTATTACTCATTATACATATTTATTACTCATAAATATTTATTTATAAATAATAAATATATAATATTTATTAAAAAATAAGTATTATTTATTCATTCATTTATTTATTTTACTTTGGCAAAAGTTGTAAATAAATCTAAATTTGATTATATATTTATTTTATTTATTTATTTTTATTTATGCCCCACCCTCCCCTGAAAGTTCAGAGAAGCTTCTAAAGCATAAAAATAAAAAATCAGTACAAATATAAAACTCTACAATACTCCCATTTTAAACAGATCCCATTCCAACCCAAACCCTATCCCCGCCTTCTAAAAACCCATCCAAATAAGTATGCCTTACCTTGGCTCTGGAAGATGCTTGGGCTTACACTTTGGCAAACAGGAGAAAGGAATTCCAAAGTCATGGAGCAGCCACCAAGAATGCTTGTCTGCATGCTTGTGGTGTCTGGACCCAATGCAATGATGGAATTTGCAAGGGCGTATCCCGGTTGGTCCAAGGGGATGCAATGGAAAAAAGGGAAGAGGTGTTCCTTTAAATATTTATTTATTTATATTTTTATCGCACACATTCCCTTGAGGCTCAGAGCGGGTGACAATATACACATAAACAGACAACAAACCCCAATAGATCCAAATATTAAAATACCTCAATGAAACAGAATAAAATGAGATTAAATCCCCTAACCCACAACACCCCAAACCTGCCCCTGCCTAATAAATGCCTGGTCAAATAAAGATGATCAGACTCGGGCCTAGCAAACCTCTAAAGGGAGAGAGATCCACAATTCTGGGACAGCCACTGAGAACACCCCTCTGCATGCCGTCATTGTAGATGAGAAACTTGGTGGACAGATGGGGGGAAAAAAATCATTCTGAATCACTGAAACAATATGTTTCTAAATATTTCCAAAATGCTAAAACCAAAGGTCGACATTGGTTTGTTATGCCATTTTATAAACATTTCAGTTTGGACATTTTCAAAACAAAAAACCCTTGTTTTCCTAGACTTTTAGAGGTTTTTTTGTTTTTTTGTTTCATTTAATGCAGAACGAAAAGCTAATTCCTATGTATGCAATGCAGTGCATTTATTTAGTTCATTTATTTGTTTTGAGGAAGGAAAATCCAATACCAAGGCAGCTCTGGCTACCATGCAATACTACCAAAGATATAGTTCAAGAAGTAGAATGTGGAAGGCATATATTTTAATGGCAACATATATGTATGTGTATTTTTTTTTACCAAGGCAGACTCAACAAAACTTAGCAATGAAATAAAGTGTGAAATATTGGGCATGATCTATACAACAAGTGAATTATCCAAACAAAATTGCTGGGCTTAATTAGCTAGACTATCGTTCTCTGCTCCTAAACTTCCCTACTGTTCTTACTATTGCTTTCAATTCCACATCTGGGACCACAGCTGTGTCCCAAGTGCAACTGGCAAACAGCATATTTCCAACTTCTCGTAAAAATCTACTGTTTCATAAAAGTAGCAATGGACCGAGGAGGTCTATACATCCTTTGCTTTCCCATCATTGCTACTGCTGGTGAAGCAGTTAGCAATGGTAGGAATATTTTCTGGAACAAAAGATTGAATATAGATACACTTCTTTTCTTCTGGTCACCTCTGACGGTCACACACTCTCTTTGCATTTAAGACCTGGGCTTTCCTTCACCAGGGTAATGTATAAAGTACCTGTAGGGCTTTGCAGACAACACTCACTGTTCAGCTTGATTTTATCATCAGTAAAATCCGTTCTGCAAACAAGGAACTCTGCAGCGTTTTTTGCCAGTGGCACACTTCAAAAGCTATTTTTGTTACTGCCTGAGGTGACTGTCTAAGGCAGATCAGAATTCTTCATCATTTTCTTTTCTGTAATTTGTTCTGTCTTCCTGTTTCATTCCATTGTGTGACATTCAGATCCCTTGATGTGACTGATGGAAGTGGGTATGACGTCTCACATGACATGCTGTAAGAGCTGAGGTAAAAAAATAGTAATAATTTTTCAAAACTTTTATGTATTCAGAATAAGTTTATGAAGGAGAAAACCAATCAATTCACTCATCGACAGAAGCTTCCGAAATATTTCCAGCTAACTAGTCAATAATAAAACGACTACACTGAATAAACAGGTTGAAAAGCAGACTGTGTACTAGTATCATATTTTATCCTATTATCACATGTTTATTTCGCTAGACAACCCAATGAACACAATGGGTGTTTTCAGACAGACAGCATCGCTGCATCTCCTCCACAACACCCCTGGGTGGCCTGTCCATCTAAAGGTGGGCCTCCAGATGTGCAGGGGTAGCAGGCCGTCTCTGCTCTGGGGCAGTCCTGCTGGTGGTGCTCTGAAACATCCAGGAGCACTGCCAGCAGAGCGGGCCGACCAAACCTGGGGCACCGTCCTGAGGTGGAGCTGTGGTCTGTCTTGCAGTGAACAGCTGCTGCAGCTCCACTCTTGGCTGATGTGGAGTTGTGGTCTGTCTTGCAGTGGACAGCTGCTGCAGCTCCGCTCTCTGTTGGGGGTTGCCCCAAGCAAAACCTTAGAGTTGTGGGCAGCAGTGTAATGCATCAGGGATCTAGAGCATTGAGCAGTGGGCATTCTAGAGTGTCTGGATGCAGGCGGACATGGGCATGTACCCCTGGTGCAGCTCCAGGAGTGGCCAGTCCTGTGTCCATTTAAAGACACCCACTGTCAACTGCAATGTGTTCATTAAGTAGAAGAGAGCCATGAAACCTATGAAGACATTTTAGGAAAGTCTTCTACAGAGAATAACACACACACACCCGCCCCATTACTTCACAGTCAAGACTTAATAAGATTGTTTCTCCTTTTTAAAAAAAAAAAAAAAAAAAAGATTTTTCTAAAATAAGAGAAACCAAAAAGTGGGAATTTTCTCTTATTACTTTCATTCAAGATGGTATGACATTAGATATGTAGTATTTCTTTCTAATTCCACCAAATGAGGCACTGATGTATATTAATATATTTTGTTTATTTTTATTATCTATTTCTAGTGTCCATTAGATAAGTTGGTCTTTTTTCCTAAACTTGAGTTCATTCTCTCTCTCTCTCTCTCTCTCTCTCTCTCTCTCTCTCTTTTAGACATCTGTCCCTAGTTATTTTTCCACCCCAGAAAAAAATAAATGTTTTTGCTCTCCTTCTCCCACATTTGAGTAAGACCATCCAAGGAGTTCTATCTGGCCCCTGTCTAGAAGCAAATAGCCCTTCTCTAGGAGTCATGGGAGAATCAAGTTGTTTCTGTATAGAGTCAGAGTACTACTGTTGTGCAGCTGAAGGCCTGGGGTTAAGTCAGCCCCTCAGCTGTGGCATAGATGGTTTTTTCAGAAGTTATAAATACATGACCTGAGGCTTGAGCTGAAATGAGTACCCACAATAAACCATTGAATTTCTGATACCCGAATTGACTTGAAAATATTGGGTACCAATTGGTACCTAATTAAGATACATCCAGGAATGTCAACTTCTGGTCCCTCATTTTCACATTCTGGCTAATTTTTTTTGTTTGTTTTCTACCCTAATTTACCAATTAGTAATTGGAAAATCAGTACCAGAAATTACAGATTTTTGGGTAGTCAGTTGTAAGGCCCAACCTCAAAACCCTGGCCCTATCAGCACCACTGCCTAGACCTGCCTCCTGCCCAACCTTTCTCCCCTTGTCACACCCTGCTTGGCCCTAACCCCATCTCTTCTTCTGTCCATCTCTTCTATTGCCCTGCTTCCCAGCTTTCTGGTTGGCTGCCAGCAGTATAAAGACATGCTGGTAGCAATAGGAAGCTTGGCAAAACTTCTCCTCCCTCTCTCTTATTTTCTGACTCCAAGCTCTAGCTCCTGGTTCTTAGTCCCTAGCTCTGACTAGTTCCTTCCTCTGCTCTGGGTCCTAGCCCGTAGCTCCTTGCTTTTCTCTGATTCATATTCCCTTGCTCTGTTCTGGTTCCTAGCCCCTAGTCCTTTGCTCTGGCTCCTAGTTCCTTGCTCTGTTGTGATTCCTAGTCCCTTGTTCTGTTCCCTCACTTCCCGACTGTGGCTCTGACTCCAGCTCCTTGCTTCCTGACTCCCAAATTCTGGCTCTGACTCTAGCTCTCCCTTGTCCCACTCCTCTATGCTTAGTCTCTTCTCAGTTGCCTTGACCCTGTTCCCTAGTACGCTAATCCTTAGGTCTCATATGACTGCTCTTTGATTCTTTATTCCTCAAGACCTATAAGATGAGCTTCACTCTCCTCAACTTTGGAGTAGCAGCTGAGGGGTAGGGCTGATGTGGCAGCACCTGTTACCGCACTGCAATTCCATTCTTAAACCTCGACATCCCACGTTGCGCCTCGCAGAATTCCTCCCGGTACCCCGTGATTCTGCGATTCTTCCGCTACAAGAATCCACAGATGCGGCATGTATGTATTTCACCGATTTGCTGATCATTACTTTTGTCGCATAAAATCAGTGGTCTTTTCCCGCATTCCGTGAATTTAATATATGAGAGACAGTCATAATCGTTTATCGCGGTTCCGCGAAGGGAGTATGATTATGCAGCCGCTGCTGTGCTGTGCTGTGCTGTCGCACTGACTGCTGGTGCTGTGTGTCTCTCTGTGCTGCAATAACTGTCCATTCTTCTCATTACATACATGCATGGACAACATGTTCTGGTTGGGAGTTCAAGGAATGGTGTTTTTATTTTATGGCAAGTTGATCTTTTATGTAAATGTAAATTGATCTCCAAACGAAAGTTTTTTGACCAAAACTCCTGGTGGGAGTTTAAAGTACCTGTGTATTGGCTGACCGAGTCATTTTTTTACATCATAGGACCGGCTCAGAAAGTTGAAGGAATGAAGTGTGAAGTCCATGGAGAAGAGTTTCTTACAATCCTCATTCCGCACTTCCTCAGTGTAGAAGAAGTGAGCTGAGCAACAGAATTCTGTTGGCATAGTTGTTAAGGTCCCTGCTTATTATACAATTTGTAGCTGTCATTCAGCTGGTTCAAATCCCCACTGTTAAATATAACTTTATTTTTTTTTTACTTTTACATTAGTGTTATTGTTTGTTTTGTTAAACATAAAATTGTTACTGTGTTTGACATACTTTGTAATATAAATAATTTAAAAATGCTTATTTATTACATTAACACAAGACTAACTGATTAGCGCAGCCAAGTCAGGCGGTGTGATGAGTGCTATTATGCCCCACCCCCTAGCACCATTGGCGTTACGCTCACTTGCAGTCACCAACTGCCATCGCCAATGCCATCACCTTCCCTCCCCTGGACACCAGAGTTCTGTAGAGTCTAGACGCTCTGGGCAGCAACCAGCAACAGACAGGGAGAGGGGTGTGTGTATGGTGCTGTCCGTGCCCGACCGGTCAGTCTTGCTGGCAGTGACTGGCTGTCTGCTGCTCCTGATCCCGATTCCCGAGTCCTGGCTGGGGGTCGGGGGACACTTTCATTTTTCACTCACTCACTAACCCATCCACACAACCCACCTGTTAATTGTTTTAATAAATGAACATGAATACATGACATTCATCCGCATCACATACCTGCCAGCCGCCACGCCTACCTCTTTGTCATGTTAACAGTTAATACTAAACAGCTAACTGCAGTAAGTAAAGTTGGGACGGGAGGGAGGGAGTGACACGAGTGAACATTACGTGACCTCCCCCACCCTCTAAGCATTACGAAACTAGAAGTCCCTAGGGATCCCCACTCCCATGCCCTCCCCCACCCGAGAGTGCTGTTTAAGTTCCAAGTTCCAACTTGCCATGTGTACCTGGGCTGGTAGCTGCTAGCTGGCATAGTTTGACTTTGAAAGGTTTGATTGTGGTTAAACTGTGGTTATTGTCATGTCAGAAAACACCCTGTCCCTTTGTGCACTAACTGCATCTCTGCTGCATCTTTCTCGATTGCAGAAACAGTAGAGATATACAGGCAGTGAGGGACTGAGAGGAAATAGCATTTTAATCTTATACTTTATCAGAGTCTTTGTATTGTGTAGTTAACAAAGGACAGTGAAATAATGCCCTAAGAGAGAGTGATTGATTTAGACAGGTCCCACTCCCTGCCCAGTGTACTTACAAATCAAAGATGCACAAGGATGAGGGGAACGCACAGGGAAAGACAGATACACATGTATTCCCATTTTACATATGGGGAACTGAGACTGAGAGGTTTTTACTTCTCCAAGGCCACTCAGTGATTTCCTATTTCAATTAGCCCTGGTCTCCTAGGTCCAAGTCCATCAGCCCCTTACGCATTAGAGCTTTAAAACAGTCCTTCTCGTGTGGCTCAGCGTCTCAGCTTTGGGGTGGATGTACAGAAGATTCCACCCTTTTTCTGCTCAAGTCCCTTCTAATCATCTGGCTTATAAAGTAAGTAGGCATACACACACACACACACACACACACATGCACTCCCCCATTGAAAAGACAAAATGGGTACTCCTCAGGGATACTGCAGTGCACAGCACACACTGGCTAATCCACAAATGGTAGGATGAATAATGCATATTTGATGGGTATCCCCATTTATTTATTCAAATGCATAGTTCCCATCCCAACTATGGATGCATAGTTTCCCTCTGCACCCCTCCACCAGGCCACACATCCACCCTGATCCCTCTGCAACCATCCAGGCCATACACCCAGGCCATGCGTTTGCCGACTGTCATGAGTGTTGGTCGGATAAATATGTGTGTTTATCCAATGTGTGTATGTGTCTGTGTGTGTGTGTCTGTGTGTGTGTGTGTGTGTGTGTATGTGCATATGTGTATGCCTATGCATATGTGTATGCAGTGTATGCCTATGCATATGTGTATGCAGACACATACATATCTTTACTCCTCTGCATATATATATGATGTATGTGCATGTTTATATATGTGCATGTATAGATGTGTATATATATAAAATGTGTACATATATGCATGTATAGATGTGTATATACACAAATATACATATATTTACACACACACACACACACACACACACACACACACATATATATATATATATATATATGCATACACAAATTTGCATTGTTGGATGTCTTGGAAAAAGAAAAGTGGAAAATATTTGTATTCATTAACAGGTAAATTTTATTTTAATTAAAGATTCACAACCAGGTATAAAATTAAACACAAATTAGATACTAATACAAAATTGACTAAAAATAAATATTACTATATATAGAAATTATTTTTTAAAATAACTTTTTAAAACCAGTATAAAAATATAACGTTGTAAGAAAATAAATATAATAAACTCAAATTTTTCAATTTGTTTTCAATTTTAAATTTTTAAAAAAGAGTTCTCTCCCATTTCCCTGTTTAATCCAGGATCAAAATTATAAAGGTCTCCTGCCCGACCGCGGGCGCATCCTGTCTTGCAGAAGGCTCCAGCCTTTCAAGAACTCACACCATTAGGGCTTGCAGGACTCGCATCTCCTCCCTCTGGGCATTGCGGTCTTGCTCAAATCTTTCAACTAGGGGGGGAAAAAAAACCGTTACGCACATTACCAAACACTGCAGCAGAGACATTATACTAGTACCGCATACTAAGATCCACGTCCACAAAGCATGCCTTTCATACCCACCCAGCCGGTCCTGTAGAACTGCCAGTCCTCACAGCACCATTGCTATGGTGCCCAGTCGCTCAATGGCATACGCTGCACAGCACCAAAGCGCTTCCCCTGTTGAAGAGAACTAAATTCCTGTTATCCAAAAAACAATAAGAAAGTCTGCCGCAATCAACGTGAACAGACTTGAAATTTAAACTCAGGTACAGCTAACTTACCAATCATTATTAGTTGCTCCATCACTGCTGCACGAATGACGGAGGCGTGGTTTCTTGGCCTGCTGACAGCAGCACACGTTGCCCTCTGTTTACCTCGCAGAAGCCATTGAAAAAGCCAACCTTGACTCCAGGAAAGCCATTGTCACTGTTGGCAAATCTCACACCAACATAAAAGCAGCAATGAACAACAGAACTCTTTTTTTTTTTTAATCCTTTTTATTTTATAATTACAAATTTACATAATACAAATAACATCTTACAAACCGGGAATAACCCTCTTCCTTGTAATACAAAAGGTACAACTATCCTTGATTACCAGGGATATCAGTCTTTAGATTTTTCATAGGTCAAAAAGTTTCTTGTACTCTTCATCTTTCAACTCCTTTCCTTCTATCGCCTTGATGATTGGCGTCCAGACTTTTTTGAAACTACAAACTTCGCCTTTCAAGGTGTAGTGTAACTTTTCCATCCTAAACATATGCCATAGTCTGTTAGTCCATTCTGTGATTAGAAGCTCTTCTGACCCTTTCCAGTGTCTGGCAATAATATTAAGAGCTGCCAGGAACATCATCTTGTAGGACTTTTGGTATGCCAGTATGTTCTTTGTTTCCGGATATAGGCCCAACAGTGCCATTTCTGGCTTAAAGGGAACCAGTTCCCCTGTTACCTTATTCACCATTTTCCATACCTTCCCCCAGAAGGTTTGCACCTTACTGCAACCCCACCAGCAGTGGAGATAGTCCCCTCTTTCACCACAACCTTTCCAACACATGCTTCTCTCCCTTGAGGCACCAAAATTGAGTCTTGTCGGGGTCAAATAGAATCTTGTAATTAATTTAATCTGAATTTCCCTTACCTCTAATGAATATGAACAGGTGTTCATGTGTTGCCAGATTTTTCTTATCTTTTTCCCCTATTTCAATATTTAGTTCCTTGCTCCATTTATCTATGTATGTTGCTGTGCCTTTATACAATACACTCTTAAGTTCTTTGTATATCCTCCCTATCCTAGCAGCAGTCTTACTTTGCATGAATAGTATTTTCTCTAATTTAAAGGGCTCTCTGCCAAAGCTTTCTCTATTTTTCAAGCAGGTTGCCACATGCCACAGCTGCAAGTACTGAAAGGGGTCTATTTTTTCTTGGAGTATTTCCTCCATCTTTCGGTGGATCATAAATCTCCCTCCTGTATATAGCTGCTGCATTCTCAAGATACCTTTTTCCTTAACTTGGGGGCCAAGTTTTGCTCTCTGGCCTGTACCGAGTCTACCAACATGTACAGAGAGAGATCTCCTGTAATTCCCAATTCTTCTTGAATCTTGGACCAGTATCTTTTGAGCGTTCCCAGAAAGGGGTGTTCTCTGCTATGGATGCAACCCATGCGACCCTCATCTACAATGAGATCTTTTAGGGAGACTACATGGAGTATTTCCCTTTCCAGATCCACCCATCCTGGGGCGTTCATTCCTTTGTACCATTCTGGCAATGAACTCAAGGATGCTGCCATATGATAAAGTTTTAGGTCTGGAAAATTAATTCCTCCTCTCTCTTGTGTACATGCTAATGTTAATTTTTTATTCTCGGCTTTTTTCCATTCCACACTATTTCCTTTACCAGTAAATCATTCATCTTATAGAAGGAGTTTGGTATATAGATAGGCAATGTCATAAATCTATACAGTATTTTAGGGAGTATTATCATTTTATACAGATTGATTTTTCCTAACCAGGATACATATAGGTTCTGCCTTGGTTTGATCTCATTCCTCGGTTGAGCAATTAAGGGAATGAAGTTGGTTGCATAGAGATCTTTTAGATTCTTTGTAATGGTAACTCCCAGATATTTGATACCCTCTTTCACTATGGGAAAAGGAGACATCTTTTCCAATTTCTCCTCCTGAGCTTTGGTGTGTCCAAAAATCAAGGCAAAAGACTTTTCTTTATTTATCTTGTAACCTGAAATCTCCCCAAACTGGTCTTTTATCCTAAGAAGTTCTGGGAGTGACTCCTCTGGATTTGCTGTATATAGCAGCAGGTCATCTGCGTACAGTGACAGCTTGTTTATATTATTACCTATTTGGATCCCTCCAATTTTACTATTTTGTCTGCTAGCACAAGCAAGGACTTCCAAAACTAAATTAAAAAGCAAAGGTGACAATGGGCAGCCTTGTCTAGTACCCCTCTGAATCTGGAAGTACTCTGACAGATTGCCATTTATCATTAAACTCGATTGCGGGTATTTATATATCGCTCTCAGCCAATTTAGAAAATTACCATCAAATCCCATTACTTCTAGTACTACAAAAAGACAGTTTGGTTCTACAAAATCAAAGGCCTTCTCTGCATCAGCAGATATGACCATAGCTGGGATTTTCTGCTTCTGTATTTCGTAAATAATGTCGATAGTTTTCCTAATATTATCTTTACCTTGCCTACCCGGTATGAATCCCGACTGATTTGTATGAATTATCTCTCCAATTATCGCTCTCAATCTGGTTGCAAGTATTTTTGAGAGTAGTTTGAAATCTGTATTGAGTAAGGAACTAGGCCTGTAGCTGCTGCACTGTTCTACCTGTCTGCCTGGTTTATGGATCAGGGTAATCATTGCTTTATAGAATTTTTGTGGCATTTTATTTTCAACCAAAATATTATTAAAGACCTCTGTGAGGTGAGGTGTGATTGTTGTTAAGCAAATCTTATAGAACTCATTTGGGAATCCGTTGGGGCCTCCAGCCTTGTTATTTTTAGAAGCCAATATTGCCTCCTTCAACTCCTGTTCTGAGATTGCTGCATTGAGAAAGCAACCTTGGGTCTTACTCAGCTTAGGCAGTTGAATGCTCTTTAAAAAGGAGGAGATTTTTGCACTATCTGGCCTTTGGGAGCTATATATTCCCTTATAAAATTCCATGAAGGCATCCTGTATGTGTGTATTATCTGTTCCCCTTTTACCCTTCATATTTTTTATTGCTGGAATATATTATTTCCTTTGCTTGCTCTTTACCAGCCTGGCCAGTGTCTTTCCTGCTTTATCATTAGTTTCATAGAAATGGCAATTAATTTTCTGAAGCTGTGTTTCTATTTTCTCTAGCTCTGTATTGTTGATGATTTATTTATTCTTTATTATCTCTTGTTTTAAGAAGAGGGAAGGAGCTATTTTGTTTTGGGCTTCTAATTTCTGCAAATTTGCATATGTTTCTTTTATTAGATTCCTCCTTTCCTTCACTTTTTTTGCTTGTAATGCAATTAATTTCACCCTGATAACCGCTTTCCCCACTTCCCAAAGAGTTGCTGGAGATTTCACTGACCCTTTATTAAGCTCAAAATACTCCTCTAAATCTTCCCTTATCTGATTAATATTTGCCCCATTTTTAAGAATTTTTCTATCCAGGTGCCAGTTGTCTTTCTTAGTCCTGTCTGCCCCTGTTTCTCTAAAATTGGTGACTACTGCATTATGGTCTGTCAGCACAGTTGGAATGATGAGGCCTTTTTTGCACCCATGTGCTTCAATCCTGTCTGTTAATACAAAATCTATTCATCAGTAACTATTGTATTTAGCTGAATAAAAAGTATAATCTCTCTCTTTGCTGTTAACCTGCCTCCAAATGTCAATCCAGCCATATGACTCTATAAGCTCAGTAATTTTCTTTTGCTCCCCTCTGGGCTCTTTCAACCCTGAATGAACTAGTCGTGTCAAGGTGGTATTAAGGTCCCGCTGTATAATGACCCAGCCTCTTGCATTGTCTGCTACTTTCTTAAGATATGATTCAAAATATTCAAGCCTCCCTTCATTAGGGGCATAAATATTCACCAATGTAACCAGGTTTCCCTCTAGATTCCCTATTAGACATAAAAACCTGCCTATACTGTCTTTTATGATTTTTTCTATGATAAAAGATTTTCCTCTGCAGACACCAATTATAACTCCTGCCTTTTTTGATTTGCAGCAGAAAGAATATATGTCCCCCATCTTTGCATTTGCAAACCTTTTCACATCCCCTGTCTCTTATACACATCTAGATGTGTATAAGAGACAGTGGATATGCCTCTTGTATTCTGCCCCATCTGTTGAGTCTTTAAAAATTTTCTGACGCTTCTTTTATAAATCTCCCCTTTTTGAACATTACCCCCCTTCCATTTAACTTGCAAGTACCTTTTCTGCTCTCCTTCTTCCCTTAGGATTAAACTTCCCCTTCCCCGCCCAAATCCCTCCCCCTTTCCCTCTACCTTTGCCTGCCAGTTTAGTATTTGTCCAGGCCCTTCCTTACACCTCATCCTCCAAGGATCTGCTGGAACGACTTTACATCTGAGTTTAAACACCACAAGGTGTTCCCCTCCCCCCCCAGCATGTTGCATAAGATTCCCTATGCATTCTTCCAACATTTAATAACTTTTGTTTAAACTGGTTAACTATCAATACCTTTAAAACCCCATAAATGTACAGTGTTTTTCGGCTTCTTTGTTGTCTATCATTCCCCTCCATCATGTCTTTCCTTCTTCACAAATATCTTCATTATTGCCTGCCTCAGTGAACTTTCATATCTCAGTCTGTGCTCTAGAAACTGCAGGAATGGTCAGCAGAAAAGCCTCCAAGTCCTCTGTGCTATCAAAAATCTTCCTGTTTCCTCTGCTCACAACAATCATTTTAGCAGGGAATATTAGCTGGGGCTTTAGATTCCTTTCCAGCAGAGTTCCAAAGTATTTGTTCCATTTCATTCTTTTCTTAATGGTTTCTGCTGCATAATCTGGGAATATTTTCACCACCTGCTGGTGGTGAATAAAGGCCCCGAACAGACGTGATGTGACCGGGACCATGGCTGGGAATCGGGCTGCGAGATCATGGACCGGGGCAGTGCAACAGACGTGATGCCGATTCTTAGCCATGGTCAAAACACCCAGAAGGCACTGGGCAGGGGCAAGACACAGACATAGCTGCCTGAGGGTAAACGAAGCCAAAAGGCACACAAGGGAATGTCCACACAAGGGAAACTGGAAGGGAGGGGGGAGAGGGAGAAGAGCTGGCCAGGTACCAGTCACAACAGCCACACATGCACACAATGGGGGCACTGGGGCACACACAGAACAAGCACACGCCCGCCCACACCCACGCACCCCGACATACACGCAGGCACGGAAGAAAGGAACAGAAGGGAAGGGGAGGAATGGGCACAGGGGCATGGCAGGGCACTGCCAACAGATACAACAAACCCCACAGCAGAACAGTCCCCACGGGCACCCCCACAGCAAAACACACAGTCCCGGAATGGGGTCCCCCTGCAGCTTGGGAGAAGGGCACAGCAGGAGCCCGCAAGGCACAGCATGCCAGCCGGGAAGGGTCCAGGAGGCAAAGGCAGACACCGCACCCCAGTGAGGGGCCAATGGAAGGCAGGCAGGAGAGGGAGTCCAGCACAGCAGGTCCAAGGATGGGTGCCCCCCCCTTGTAGGAGGTCGGGAGGGGCAGTCTAGGGGCCCCGGAGTCACAAATGCCAGCAGGGGGGAGGGGTGCAGCCCAGAGCTGGGCCAGTTCCACATCCGGGGCAGCAGCACTCCAGGAAGCTGGCATCACAGCTGCAAGGCAGACACAGAAGGGAGGGGGCAGCCACCTGGGTTCGGCCCCCCAGGCAGGCCCAGAAGCCCACACGGGCCAGGACACAGGGGTGCAGGGAGGTACACAGGGGCTCACAGGCAGCTGTTGGGGGCATCTCGGGATCCAGGCCCAGGGTGCCCGGCCCGATGAACCAGGTGGGGCCAATGGATCATGCCCTGGTGGTTCCCCAACATGGACATGTGGTGGGCGATCAGGTAGTAAGACTCAAAGGGGTCATGCACTGAGAGCCCCAACTGGACATCAGGACGGGACCATAACCGCGCCAGGGTTGTCAGCTCCACTGTGGAAGGCTCTGTTACACAGTAGACAGCAGCAGGGGGCCAATGAAGATGCCCCAGCCCCAGAAGCCGGTGATACACCACCACATGGGTGCGCTGGTACCGACGCCCCCCGTGAACACAGGCAAAGTAGGACACGGCCAAGGCAGGTCCCCCCTCAGCAAGGAACAGCGAGTAGGTGCCCAGGCTGCACACCCACAGCGCACTCTCGGTCTCAGCCCCAGACCAGGGCACATGTGAGCACTTATTCTCTGGAACGCACCCATCAGGGAAGTGGACAAGCACCAGGGTCTCGACATGCAGCCGGCAATCACGAGCGCTCGCCTCAAAGCCAAGGTAGCAGAGTCCAGAGCTCATGCTCGCAAAGGCAGCCGAGCGGCTGTCCGGCCTGCCCAGGAGCTGCATGGCAGGGCTACGCCACAGGTCGCAAAGGGACATGGTCTCGGTGTAGGTCCAGGGATGGGGGGCCCCATGGGGGCTGGAAAGTGGGAGCCCCATGGATGGACACACAGCCATGGTGCAAGCGCCCGGGGAGATGAGCACCAAGATCAGGGGGCCTCACACACCTTCCGGGGCTGAGGGGCCTCCCGGGGGTCCCAAGGACAGGGAAAGCAGCCACGGGCCGCAACATTGTAGCACAACAGAGCAAGGTGTGGGGTGTGGACCTAGCACAGCTGCACAACACAATAGCTCTCACATACCACCTAATCAACCCTCCAAGGCCACGGAGGCTCAAACATTCGGGGGAGTGTGTTGATGGCTGATTGCTTCCAGCTGCACAAGGAGTGCTCGGAGCTGTGCAACCATGCAGGGGGGGCCCTCCTACTCGGACCACCCCCGGGGGTTCCTATGGCCGGTCCCTGAATGGGCGTGGGTGCCCCATCCCCCTGTCACCCACAAACAGGACCAGGAGCCACTGTACCTACAATACCTTTTATTTCACCCAAGTGTACATTGTCATCCATACCCTCAGACCCGGTTGTGCTCTGTCACCACTCTGCCCCCTACACCGCCCTCTCCCTCCCACCCCTTCCCCCTGACCCCCCATCTCCTGGGATGGCTCCGTGCGCCCCCAGTCTGGGCCATTGAGCTCATTGAGCTCACCTCCCCCCGCTGTCCAAGCTGGTAGATGTGTCCCGGGCCTCCTCCTGGTTCATATGGGGGGCCCCGGTTGGTGGGAGAGGGGGGCTGGGACCCAGGTCCCCCCATGGCGGCTGCACCCTCCTGGGGCCAGGGGGCACTGGGAGGTGAATGCACAGCCCCAGAGGGTGTGGGGGTGGCAGGGCAGGGCAGGCCAGGGAGCTGGGGCGCTGAGGGGCCAGGCATGGGGACCTGGCCCAGCAGGGTGCCCGGGGGGGGGGTGCCTGACATCACATAGGTGCACATGGTGCCAGCGTGCAGGAGCAAAGAGGTCTCAATATTGTGGGACCTGTCCAACTTTCCGAGTGCACCTGCAGCATGGCTTCAATGTCCTGTCTCAGCCCCCCGAGCAGCTCCACCTGCCTGCTGTGCTCCCTGCACTCCCGCCTCCACTCCAGGCGCACCTCAACCTGAAGCCTCCTGTCCCACTCCTCTGCCCACTCCAGGGACTGCTCAACAGCTGCCTCCATTCGGTCCATGGCCGTGATCATCCTCTCCCCCTGCTCCGTCGCTGTCCAGAGGATCTCCTCCGCCTATTCCTCCCTGTGCCTGCAGACCCATGCCCAGTGCTGCCTCATGAGCTCTGCTGGAGCCACGGGCCCAGGGGATGCTGGCTGATGGGGTTGCCCTCTGGGTAGGGGAGGGTTTGCTATATCATGTCTTGGGCCCCTGGCCCCGGGCCAGGATAGGCCAGTGGCCCCGCGGTCCCCCAGGCATATAACCCGACCCCTCCGCATCCACGGACCCCTTCCCTTCCCCCCTCCTCGGAATGACCGGAGAGCCCATTTCTGACACCCGGCGGGCCCTCCGTACCTTGCCGGCTGCCTCACCTGCTCCCTCTGCCTGCCAGGTGGGCACCTTGGCGGCTGCCTCAGACATCTCCTGGGTGCCGTCCCAGGGTGGTCCGTGGCCTGTGGGTGAAGGGATGGGGTTTTGAGTGTGTTGGGGGTGTTGTTGGGTGACCTGGGGTAGGTCCCCCTCCCGCCGTGCGGGGGGGGCAGGACTGGCCCTGGCCCTTCCGTTCCCGCCCTGTACATTGCCCCCATGGGCACGAGCCCTCACCCCTGTGGGGTGGTTACTTACCCACTGCCTTGGTCACAGAGTCGTCTGAGGCCGGGCCCTCGGTGTGGGAGCACTCCCCCATGGACCCCCGGCTGTGTGTGCTGTGGGTCCTGGCCTCGGACCCGCCTTGCCCAGCCTGAGGCTGATGGCTCTCCGGGCTACTGTCCGGGGGGGGCCTTCAGGATCCGGTGGTCCTGGGGCCTTCCTCCTGAGGTTCTGGGGCCCTGGAGCTGGAGTCGACCATGGAGGCAGCGAGGGGAGGGGGTACCTCGACCCATTCCCTGCCCTGGACCACAGCAATCCCAACGAGTCATGGGTCAACTATGGAGCACTTCATGTGGAGGAAGCGTTCCAGGGCATCATAGTATGGGGCGTTCCGGGCTCCATTGCCAGGCTGGTTGCCTGGCTGCGCCATTGCGTGCATTGCCCATGACTGGGGATCATTTCCTTTGATCCCGGGCAGTGTTTGCCATTCAGACATTACATTTGGTTGATCCCGGGTGGGGATCTCATTGACCACGCGTCCACGGGAATTGGTGCGGGGAGCCCGGGAAGCGTGGTTGAAATTGACCCCATGTGGGTATTGAGCATGGTGAACATCTGGCGGGCGCTGGACAAATGTTCAGGGTGCTTTGGCCCTGCTGTGGGATTGAGCGTGGTTCACTGTGGTTGAGCATGATCTCGTAACATCTGTAAATACACTTTGTCTCTGGCGCCCGATTCTGTGAGCCCTGACAATGGGTGATTTCAGACGTTACGGGGCCCATTGGCCCCGTACTGAAATCAACCCATTCGTTCCCCGCTGGGGTCACCCCGTCAGGCCATATCAGACGTGCCGGGGGGATCCCGGTGGTGAATCCGGGAGGGGGCGGGGCCGTGCGGTGCAGGGGGCGGGGCCGTGCAACGCAGCGTGCGGCCGCATGGCCCCGCCCCCTCCATGCACCCCGCCGCCCGCCCTCCGAGGAGACGGGCGGGTGGCAGGGCAAATGCGGCTGCTACGTCCAGCCGAATGCGCCATGGCCCAGGATCCCGCCGGTGATCCCGGGCCATGGCGAGCAGCCAGACGTTACTTTTTTTTGGTCCCTGCCGGGGGTCTGTTTGACCATTCTTCCCAGGACATTGCCCCGGCTAGCCCAGGAAGCGTGGTTCAAATTGACCCCTTGTGCAGATTGACCATGGCGAACATCTGGCGGCCGCCAAACAGACGTTCGAGACACAGTGACCACAGGTGGGTATTCACCGTGGTTCACTGTGATCTC
>QEPC01012601.1:266543-279190 GCA_003113815.1 Sphenodon punctatus | reverse complement strand
GACCCCATGTGGGTATTGAGCATGATGAACATCTGGCGCGTGCCGTTCAGACGTTCAGGGCCCTTTGTCCCCACGGGGGGGTTGAGCGTGGTTCAGTGTGGTTCAGCGTGATCTCGTAACGTCTGAAATCACCCAGTATCTCCCATATTGTCTCTTCTATTTTTTCTGACCCAATCAATTCTTTAATCCCATTCATTCTCAGATTGCCCCTGCGGGACCTGTTCTCCAGGTCCTCGCATTTCTCTTGCAGAAAAACATTTTCTCTTTTAAGGGTTCCAAGCTGCTCCAGCACAGTGCTGGATTGATCTTCAAAGGAGGAAATCCTGCCCTCAGCCACCTCCATTCTCCTGGCAAACTGCTCCATTTTTTTATTCCCTTCCTTCTCAGAGTGCCTGATTTTCCTCATTTCTAGCTTTAACTCCTGTTTCATCCCCAGCAAGGTTTTATGCAGAGATTTGTGCAGGGATTTAACCTCACCCTACTCCTGGTCAGTATCAGTTGATCCCTTCTCCTCTTCAGTCTCTCGCTCTGCCGCCGCCATTTGCAGGCTGCTGTTCCCACTTCCGGAGCTTCTGGGGGGTCACACTGGCCTTCTTCTAGCAAAAGCGCTTCAGCGCATTGCTTTGAGACAGCTTTTGCTTGTTTTTACTTTTCCCTGCCATTGCTAGCAATCACTGAGCTTTTCTCTCTTTTTTTTCCCCTCAATTTTGCCGGTCAGTTTCAAGCTGGGGAGAACGGAGCTCAGACTGCTAGCAATCACAGAGGGTTTTTTTCCTCCCCCCCCCCCCCTTTTTCCAGTCAGTTTCAAGCTGGGGGGGAATGGAGCTCAGATTGCTAGCAATCATGGAGTTTTCTTCTCTTTTTTTTTTCACTTTTGCCGGTCAATTTCAAGCTGTGGGGGAACGGAGCTCAGACAAGTCCCAGCTAGCCACTCTGCCACATGCACATATCCCCATGAACAACAGAAATCTGTTGGCATAGTTGTTAAGGTCCCCACTTGCTATACAATTTGTAGCTGTCATTCCGTGGGTTCAAATCCCTGTTGTTCTGTTTCACTTAAAAATTGTTTGTTTGTTTTTTATTTTTACATTAGTGTTATTGTTTTGTAATAATACAATTATTGCTGTGTTGTGTTGCTCACTGCATACTTTCTATGCCCAAAAATATGCTTTAATATTACATTAACCAATAGCCAAGATTCAGATAGCCAGGGTCTGGACAAAGCATGCAGCATCGCTGCTAGGCAACAAGCAACAACGCCAGCCGGGGAGGGAGATTTAAACTGTGTGGACACACAGCACAGCACCGGGACGTGGCGTGATAGATCCAGGCGGGAGGGAGAGGTGAGCGGATGCCGAGAGAGGAATGGAGGAGGAGGAGGAGGAGGAGGCGGTCTCAGCACTGTCAGCTGCTCTAGTCAGGGCAGCGCGGATGCGCTTAGCGGCACCGGTCCCACAGCATTCACATAGAATGGCACCGTGTCTGACTCCAAGTCCAGCCTGTGCCCAGGCCTGTGCGGGCAACCTCTGTGTTGGCTGCTGGTTGGGTTGGGTCAGGCGTCCTCCTCGCCTCGTGTCCCTGGTCTCTGTGTTGAATGCCCTGTGTGTGCTTTGCTAGTTGCAGGCATCAGCTGTGCTTTCCGCATCCCACGCCTCGAGTCGCTTGTTCTCATTACACTGTTGCGGCCACTGGCTGGTGAGCTTATCTCCTGTCCTTGGAGCTCCCCCATCCCCTCCTCCATGATGTCCACTCCATGGCTTCCTGCAGTGATTCCCTACTACAGCTGTGATTCCTCCTGTGACGTGCCGGTGCCAACCCCCACCAACCACCTGTGGGTAACTCTGTGACCGTGGTCCCTTATCATGATCCCCCACGGATGCAACTCGGAGATTTATTTGATTTCAAGTTTGCGCTCCAGTGCACTGTGCAGTGGTGCACTGTGTGAAGTAGGTTGGCTGAACTTAGGGGGGAGTTGGGAGGGACCTAAAGCCTGACTGTTGTGCAGGGTGAACCTTAGAAGCAGAGAATTTGCCCTGAAATTATAAGCACAAAATCTGCCCACCTTAAGAATAATAATGTATGCTGTAACTGTCTGTATCCCAGTTTAACCACACAGATCCAGCTTCTTCTTCTTATCTAAGCCATGCAGCCAGTCCTCCTCATTCAAGAACCATAGCATCCAATAAATAATGAATAGTATACATTATTTTCAGAGTGTTTTCCAACTTGCCATGCCATTCCAGTGCATTAACTAGGGTTGGGTGAATGTGAAGATTTTCCCCGCCCCCACCTCATTGGGACTTGGGTGGGAAGGACTAGTACTTCTTAATATGCACCAGGTCCTGATTACATTACACATGAAATCCCCCTCCCCCACCTCAAAGAGTTAGGATGGATTGGAAAGAAACTACAATTTACTCAACGTCCCCTCCCCCCACCCCACCCCCGCCGAGAGAGTGACTTGATTTAAAACTCGCGCTCCAGTGCAGCAGAGTGAAGTCAGTGCAGTCGGTTGGGTTGAACTTGGGAGGGAGTCAGGACTCAGTCAGGAGGACTCGGGAGGGAAGGGATTGGGAAGTGCATGGAGGGAGATCAATGTAACACAATGAAAGGGCGATTATATTCCCCCCCCCGCCCCCCCGCCGGCGCTGTTTTACAAATAACGTGAAGTTGAACTTGCCAAGACATCCAGTGCTGCAGTACCATCCCTGATCCCTGCACAAAGTTAGAAACAACAATTGACTCCCCGCCCCCTCCCCTCAGCCCCGTCCACTCCCCTGACTTGAGTGAATGACTCACAGTCACAGACACATAAGCCAGCCTAAAAAGGCCGGCCCAGGGGAGTAGCCCAGCTGCATTGTATGTTATCTTAACAACACATCTCTGACTTTGAGTGTGTGGGGGAAGGTATGTTTCAGAATGAGGAGTGACCCTCAGTCATTCCTGTGAGTGGAATGGGCCTTCATAAGTGTGGCCGTGTGGAGGAATTCAAAGTCCTCCACACTCACCTACCTAAGGTGGGCACTGGCAGTCCACCAGAGAGACTACTTCCAAAATCCATCTCAAAGCTCAACATGTCCTTTTTTTTTTAGTTTTAGCTTGCTGTAGTGGAATGTCAATGTTAAAATCATTGCTTAGTTGTTTTTTTTTTACTTTTACAATACTGTTCTTGTTTGTGAATCATAACATTCTTGCCGTGTTGTGTTGCTCATGGCATACTTTCTATGCCAAAAAAAATATGCTTACTTATTACATTAACCAATAGCCAAGATTCACATAGCTGGGGTCGGGACAAAGCATGCAGCATTGCTGCTAGGCAATGAGCAACAACACCAGCCGGGGAGGGACATTTAAACTGGGCACACAGCACAGCAGCACCGGGACGTGGTGAGATGGAGCCAGGCGGGAGGGAGAGGAGAACGGAGGCGGGCAAGAGAGGAATGGAGGAGGAGAATGAGGAGGAGGTGGCGGGCTCAGCACTGACAGCACCACTGGCAGTCTTGTACCCTCGCCTAGGCAGGGCCGGTCCCACAGCGTTCACATAGAGTGGCACCGAGTCTGACTCCTACCTGCGCCAGAGCGTTTGATGGCACTCAAGAAGCTGCATTCCTGCTGTCTGTCTGTCATCACCTCTCCCACCCCTCTGTGTTGGCTGCCGGTTGGGTTGGGTCAGGTGTACTCCCTCGCCTTGCGTGTCGCGTCCCTGGTCTGTGTGTTGAATGCCCTCCTGTATGTGTGCTCTGCTCGGTTCCATCAGGTACGCTTTCCGCATCCCATACCTCGTTTGTTCTAATTTACAATGTTGCGGCCACCAGCCAGTGGCCTTATCATCTGTCCTAGGGGATGCACCATCCCCTCCCGTCCCTCCAGGGCTTGCGGAGCAGAGCACCACTTTCCTTGCAGTTAGTATCAGGAGCGTGATGCTTCTGGACTGTCCATGGCTGGATGCTGCTCTTCCCCAGGGCTAGTGGGTATAGCAACCCATAGCTGGAGCTTCCACGAGACAGTGGCCCTGTGTGACCTTTGGCATTCCCCGGCCGTGCAATTGCTCACCAACTGCCCTGACAACCGTACAGGTGCTGTCTATGCAAGTCTGAGTTCTGGGCTCTGCTACTTTGGGTATGAGTTGAGCGCCCGCGATTGCCAGCTGCATGTGGAGACGCTGGGCCTCCGTCCCTTTCCCGATGGTCGCATCCCAGAGATCAGGTGCTCTCATGTGGTGTGGTCCATGGCGGAGACCGTGTCTGCTCTGTATGTGTTCAGCCTGTCTACCTTCACTGCCTGTCTGGCGGAGGGGGGCCCTGCCCTGGCCGTGCCCTTCTTTGGATCTGTCCACAGGGCCCGTGAGTACCAGTGTTCGTGTGGTGTGGCATATCACTGCCTATTGGAGCTGGGTCACCTTCCATGGCCCCCAGCTGCTGACTATGACTTGCCGGAGCCCACCACGGTGGAGCTGACGGTGCTGGCTGGTGTGTGGTCCCGATCCGATGTGCAGTTGGGGCTGGCATGTCGGATACCTTTGAGGCATATTACCTGGTCACACACCACATGTATGCGCTGGGATACATTCGGGGCATGCTGCAGTGGCCCCCACTACGTGCACCTGGTGGGCCACCCGGCACCTGGTCCCTTCTTGGCCCCCTGAAGTTGGCTGTGCCTGTGAGTTCCCCTGTGCCTTCCGTGCCCTGGATGCAGCTGTCCCCGCTGTGAGCTCCCGTCTCCGCCCTGGCCGTGGGTCGCTGCCCGGTGCCCGCCTGCTCCATGATCTCCTTAATCTCCACTTCATGGCTTCCTCCAGTGCTGTCTGGTCACTGGGGTTCTTCTGCTGCCTCTGCCCGCCCGACCACAGGTGCTGCTGTGCTGATGCTGAGCTCCTACTACAGCTGTCTGAGATTCCTCCTGTGCCTGTGCGACCCCCCACTAACCACCCGTGGGTGACTCTGTGATCGTGAGGTAACACTGTGAATGTTAGTGAGAGAGATCAATGTAACACAATGTACAGCAGCTTATATTATTATTTTTGTTTTTCATAATGTGTGTTGTTGTAACTGTCTGTATCCCAGTTTAACCACACAGATCTAACTTCTTCTTATCTAAGCCATGCAGCCAGTCTGACTCCTCATTCAAGAACCATGGCATCCAATAAATGATTCATTATTTTAAGAGTGTTTTCAAACTTGCTGCCATGCCGTCCCCTCCCCCCCGCCGAGAAACTGATTTGTTTTCAATGTTGCTCTCCTCCAGTGAAGTAGGTTCGTTGGGAGGAGGGACGCGGAGGAGGGACGGAGTGAACAAATGAATGATGAGTTCATGTTTGTGTCTCCCAGCCCCAAACTTGTGCTCTGTCCAGTGCAGTTTGTTGAACTTTGGAGGGAGGGTAGGGACTCGGGAGGGAAGTGCATGGAGGGAGATCAATGTTACACAATGAAAGGGTGATTATATTATAATTTTTGTTTTTCATAATATATGTTACTGTCTGTATCCCTTTTTAACCACACAAATCCAGCTTATTCTTTCTAAACCATGGTGCCATTCAAGAACCATCCAATAAATGACAATTTGCAGCTGTCAATATCATTTGGCCTGAGTTTGGACTCAGGTGACTGTGTGAGGGATGGAGTGTAGCACGTGAAGCCCAGTAGGTTGGTTTGGATTGGACTCAGGGGACTGCTGTGACTCCAAAGTCAGATGAGCTAACTGCATTAACTCAGTTTGGGTTGGGAGTGATTGTGATTTATTTGAATGTGAACTACCCGGCCCGCACCACTTTCTGTAGTAAGTCTTCTGTAGCATAGCAGTTTACGTTCCCTGCTGCAATCCTGAATTTTTCGTTCTGGCGGTTCTAATCTGCAGCGGCCTGTTTTACTTTTATAAACAAATGTTTTATGTTGCACGGTAAGCTAAAATGATGTTACTGCATCCTATTCTCCCTCTGATCCTAGTTCAATTTATAGTTTACTTTATCAGACCTCTGTGCAGCAGCTAATTCTCACATTAGCTAGGTGTGTGCTTACTCTGTCTCCTGTCTCTGTTGGATTGCTAGCAAACACGCTGGTGGCAACCGGCAACAGACAGGGAGAGGTGTGTGTGTGAAGAGGTGTGTGTGTCGTCGTCCCCCGCCCCCCCGTGGCTTTAAGTTGTTAGCTTTGGAACTTAAACTGAGGTTGTAAAATTTAGAACTTTAAATTCCCCTTTCTACACACAACTCCAAAGTTGTTACGTTAACTTTAAACAAGAATGAAAACTCTTTGTGTGTAATGATTGTAGTACTAGTGACGGAGGCGTCCGGACCGGCGCTGCCCGTGCCTGAGAGAGACCATGTTCTGCCTCCCACCGTTATTGAAGCTTTCTATAGTCTCTACCTGGATGGACCCACCCCACCTCGCCTGCACGGGTCATTTACTTAACAACTGACACACACCAATAAGAACAGTCCTTCCTTGTGACTGACAGCTGACAGCCAAAGGCATTTAACACAGGTAGGCGGGCTTTATTTCACGTTGGCCATGTGCTGCATGTTTTCATGTCAAATCGATCTCAATTCAAAACTGGCAAAATTGGCTTTCCAGGGGTTTGCTGCACTTCTGGATGGACTGATCAGAATTGGTAAGTAAAATTTTATTTTTGTTTAATGGGAACACTCACTCTATTCCATGCTTGACATTAGTGGGGCTACTGTCATTAATAGTGCATTGATATGTTTTATTTTACAATCACATTACAGGGGAAATTGTGGTCGATATAGCCTCAGCCATATGGGCCACTGTATGGGATACTTCTGATGCGGTCCACACCCTGTTAACAAGACAGAAGAAAATTGGTAAGTATTTCTCAAAGCTCCATTGTTAGTTACTATTACCCAGTGAATGGTGATCACATAAAATAAATACCTTTGTTGCTGTTCAAGAATGCATCCACTAGCTGAATTCCATTTTTACAGAATAGCTGGCTACATTGAGAGAGGACACCGCGGCCCTCAGAATTATGCTTGCGGAAGATTTAGAAGAGGTGGGCATCCAGCGTTGAGTAAAGAACTGTAAATTTAATGTAAATACTGTAAATATTCTTAAAAATTATGTTTTTAAAAATGGTTATATTAAATTTTGTTTGTTATGTATGTCCCTTTGTGCTCATTATTTTTGCGCCTGTCCTGTTGTTGAAAGCACACACCAGTGAAGTGACCCAAGCTCACAAGTAGGATACAACCACATAATTGTGCTATTGAACTACCCTTGTGAAAAATAAAAAAAGTTTGTAGCCCATGAAAATTAGTTGAGTTTAGTGTCACCTCCCATACATGACAGTTACTCTCAAGAGACCTTTTTGGGAGAGTGAATACATGTTCCCTTATTTTTTTGTTTCAACAACACTCATCATTTTATAAACTTCCCTCCCCTCTCAGATGTGTGCCTCAATCTCTTCCCAAATGCAATGAATCCAAACAAAATGAGTTTCTCTTGCAAACTATATGCATGCCTACTTTTTTATGTGTAGCAGTACAAGCTACAGAATGCATGGTTATCATAGCTGCATTATGATTGTATTACCTTTGCCATGGGCCTTTGTCAGTCCACCCTACCCACCACCACTACCATCAACCACCCATATCTGTGTTCAGAATTATTTTATTAATATATACCATGTGTCCAGTGTTTGTTCAATGATTAAAAGATGATAAAGCAAATTTAGGAATGAAGATCAAATTATTTTTATTCAATGTAGGAATTAATGTAATACAGGTTGATAGCTGTGGCACTGGCAATGAAGGCGAAACCCGGAATGCACATCTTATTAAAAAAACACTACTGGTTTGTGGGGAAAATTTTTGATTGTGCTGGAAAAATTCCTTCATGACTCCATATGAAAATGGCAATCGGATCAGTACTCAATCCCAGAAGAATACTGCAGTGGCTACAAATTGACTGTCTAGCTGTTCCATGTTCATGTCATTAATTTATCCATGTTCTTAAAAAACAGCCTTTTAAAAAACACAATTATTAGTCACATATTGTATAAATGTATGCTAGTTGTATGTGTACAATGATGTGTACACAACATCCATGAGAAAAAAAACCATGTTGCATACTCCAAAAGACTGCACAAATCACTAAGACGATGCATTCCTATGCTATGTATGCACATGCCCCCCGCATGCCATTCCATCCCAACTGAGTCCAAGTCCAGTTTGCCTATGTGTCATTCCGTTGAGGCCATGACCGCACAGCATGCAAACTTTTGGAATTATTGCTGGGTGTGCTGCTATCCTGAGAAATAGATCCATGTAATGTTGCACACTCCTGCAATCTGTTCACGTGCCTCCTGCAAAGTGTGTGAGAGAAACTCCAAAAGACTGCACAAATCACTAAGACAATTCATTCCTATGCTATGTATGCACATGCCCCCCCCACCCCATGTAGTTCCATCCCAACTTAATCCAAGTCCAGTTTGCCTATGTGTCATTCCGTTGAGGCCATGACCGCACAGCATGCAAACTTTTGGAATCATTGCTGGGTGTGTGAGAAACAGAAAAAGACAGAGAGCACACATTAATCACTGTCTGCTCCCAAGCAGACGGACACTGCCCAACCTTACCTCCTTACTCAGTGCTCTTGTATACCTTCCGAGATTTCATCTGGGTGGTCATANACCTTACCTCCTTAGTCAGTGCTCTTGTATACCTTCCGAGATTTCATCTGTGTGATCATAACCCTTTTTCTGGTAATCCATCGTCTCTGCGGTGCACCTCATTATTTCCTCCTCTGTGGCTTGCAGGAAATCCTTAGAAATTTTAGGTAGGAATGACCTGTTCATTTAAATTAATGCTAGGCGCTCGAGATTCAAACTGGAAAGACTAGTTCTTTTATTACCTTAAATTGCGCCCGCACAGCTGAATAAACATTCTGATGGGACACTGCTGGCAGGACAACCAAGGAGTGTGATTGTCAAACTGTAAAGTGCTGGCCAAGTCTCTTTTTTCAGCACAGTAAATGAGTGGATCATTATTCGTGCCAACCACACCATCCAACGAAAGATACTGATCGTACAAGTCTTCAGCTGCAGCAAGTATTATTGGATGGTGATGATGAAGCGGATCTACTCTTCTTGGCCGTTAAGTGCAATTCAGTGCAAGGAGGTCATACTTTTCAAAATTTGATCAGATCGATGAAGACTCAGGCTGTTGAGTGTTATCTTCAGAAATGCTCTCAGTCTCTTCTTCATTCTCTTCAGATGCATCATGCATGTTGCTGCCAAGCTCTCCTACCATCTGTGTGGCGATTTCTTTGCATGCAGCGGTAGCGGATTCTTCACCCCCCAAGACCTTCTTAACCTTCTTGAAACGTGGGTCCAGAGCTGTTGCCATCTGGTACAACAAATCTTCACCAATCTTCTCAAACTGGGTGCTACGGTCAATAATTTGACCCAAGATAATGGCAAGACGCTTACCATTCACCTGATGACAATCAAAGGAGGCAGCGATGTCTTCGACTTGGCTTCTTAATAATACCAGCAAGGCCAAGCTTTGGCTGAGGGTTGCATCGGCCTTACTCACAAACTCAGTCATGACCAGAAAGGGCTCCAGCAGAATAATGATATTTTCTATGACTTTCCACTGTCTGAGATTTATCTGCATATCTGAGGCTTTTTTTACAGACCTTGCGGCCACAGAAAAGAAATTCTTGATTGGAAGTTTTTGCGAATGGAGTCTCTTCAGCATATAATATGTGGAGTTCCACCACGTGCAGACATTGATGGGGAAGAAATGAAGTGGAAGGTTTGTCTCCTGCTGTATCCTCCGTAGCTCGTGGTGCGATGTGCCAGATCTTTGAAAGTGCGCCACCAATTTCTTTGCACACTCTACTGTGTCTCTAATCAATGGATCTGCTTCCAGAAATTTCTTTGCCACAAGATGCAGAAAATGGGCCATGCATGATGCATTTTGGAAACCGGCCTCTGAAATGCCTTTCACTACATTTGCCCCATTGTCTGAAACAACGCACCCGCCACCCAACGGAGAGACCAAGTGGCTGAAGCCACTGCTCTGTCAGTTTTAATAATTTTTGCTGGATGTTTTTGGCAGTGTGTGTCTCAGGAAAGTGCTCCAAGCAAGTATGGCTTGCTGCCTCACCAGTCTATTTTTGGGATCACGATGAATCCAGTGGCCAGTAATGGACAGGTACTCCATGTGCTGTGCACTGGTCCACAACATGTCTGTTGTAAGGTGCACAACATTGCCCTCACAGTCACGCATAGCATCTGATACTGCTTTGCATGATGTCTCGTACAGTTTGGGAATAGTGTTTGTAGCGAAATAAAATCGTGATGGTACCTTCCATCGTGGTGCCATTCCCTCCATTAATTCGTGGAATCCCTCATTCTCAATAAATGAGATGGGAAGCATGTCGACTGCAAGCATCTTTGACACCAGTGCGAGGTAGCACTGTGCAGTAGGGTGAGATGCTGGCCATTTCGTTTGACTTTGCACAGATTCTGGCAATGTTGTCTGCACAGTGGTAGCACTAGCAGAGCTTCTAGATGGATCGGTGCCTGTCGTTCTGCTGCAGTGTGTTCCGCTAGAGGCATTGAGAACAGACTTGTGATGGTGCTTCATGTGACTATGCATGTCACTAGTACTGGGGCGGCTCTTACCTCCTTCTTTCGCTCTTGTTATTTTCCTGAAGCAGTATTTGCACTGGACTACAAGTTTATTTTAATCACAGGCAGTTAAATGCTTCCAGACGTCTGACCTTTGTGCTTTTCTTGCATCTGCATGGCTGTCGGTGGTTGGGGTGATTGTTCCTTGCTGTGACAACAATGAAACACTTCCATCATTTGTGGATGTTGAGGGAGCCGACAAACATGCAGGCATAGAATTTCTATGAATGGTTGTGGTACAAGCCACTGGTGATTGACTGCTGGTGTTGGTTGCTGTTGCCATGGTGGTGCAGTTGGAGCTGGTTGATTTACTTTTAGACAAACATCTGTTGAACATTGGAGCTATATTTTTCCTTATTGTAGAGTGCTGCAATGTCAAATCATTTCCTTGATCTTGTCGTTCCACATTTCTTAGGTTCTCATCAAGCCTCGGTCTTTTGCAAGGTTGGCTTGCCAGTTTTGGTGCTGTGTAACTCGGGGTGTATGTTGGATCGTCATACTCATAGGCATCGGCATCATCGATGATGTCAAAATCATCTGCCGTGACATCACTGTCTGAGTTGGCATCATGATGCGCAGCACTCACAGTGGTGTTATCAGACACACCCAGTACTACCATCTCACTTTCCTGAGTGTTTTCTATTTCTTCCGCATCTCTTGCTGAAATAGACAATAGACATTGGTTGTTGTCACGTTGGTGCGTTACTGTCTCCTCAATGATTTTTTGAAATTCATCGGGTGTGCATTCAATTTCAAGCGGAAGCATTTCATTGTCTTAGTGACAACAATTGGCTTCCTATAGCATTGTCTGATTCTAAAGATGATTGTTCTACATCGGATCGTGTGTATTTCGCAAGGTATTCCTGCAGTGCGTCCTGTGAAGAAAGAAACGATGTCTAGAACAGCCAGACTGCGGCAATGATATTTTTGCCGGCGAAATATGCATTGACAGCAGCGGTTGAGACAATTCCGCAAGATCAGACTGCTTAGGGGACTCTGGTTGCAAAACAAGAGGTGGCTGTGAGTGTGTGGTGCATGAAGCAACAGTTGGAGCATGCAGAAAAGATTGTGGTAATTGTGGTGGTGGGCAAGACTCGGAGTGCGGCTTCTTCTGATGCTTCTTTGTCTCCTATACCCTTTTTTTCCCATTCCAAAGTGACAATCTAGGGCTCGGACAGTGACTTCTATTGCGCAGCTTAGTAGAAGAATCATCACGTTTCCGCTTTGCAGAATCATGTGCCATTTCTTCTTTTCTTTTGATAGTCTACAGTAAGAAAATGAGAAAAAATGTGTGTATTTTTAAAAGTTTCCTGGGCTTTTAAATGTACATTTATTTCTCAATATTTTGTAACTTAAAATATGTTCTTACATCAATATGCATTCCTAAAAACACACATCACAAAACATTTTTTAATATCGCAACCTAATGTTACTATAGAACATAGACATGCCATATTGTGAAAGATGTAAACCATCATCCAAAAACATATTGTTATCAGCGGCTACAATGTTCCTATGCCAGACCGAAACCATGTCAATATCTTTCATGAAAGCACCAATAGACTTGTTAACATTTCTAATGCATTTATTGATAGCCTTCATGTCTTTACTATATCAGTTGCAATGGCGAATAATGAGATCAGAGAAAACAATCTTGCAACCAGGAAAAAGCTGACAGATTGCCATTACATCATTTCTCATGTACTCTATTAGCTCAATGCCTTTGAGCATTCCAATATCGTTACCACCAGACTGTATTACAATGCATGAAGGAAGGTAAGGAATGGAGGCAATGTATTGCCTTTCATTCTTTAAAGCAGGCAATACATTAGACCATCGCATCCCCCCCTTCTGATCCAGCACACTGTAACATTTTCCAAATTCAAATCGACATTGGTGTGTTCTGTGCGGCAGACTTGCTCTAGTCTGGTGATGTAGGAATCACCAATGAACCAAATATTCTTCATCATTAATACCTAATGGAATAAGGCAAG
>QEPC01012601.1:218472-245461 GCA_003113815.1 Sphenodon punctatus | reverse complement strand
CCCGCCTATGTGACACTGACTGGCTCTCGCTCTCTCTCTCTGTCATATTAGATGGTCTCGACCACCTTATCTGACTGCCCTCATGACACAGGGTGGCATTGGGAAACAAACTGGAAGCCTGCCAGCTGGCCTATGGCTACACAATCTCGGCCCACCTATGTGACACTGACTAGCTCTCACTCTCTCGCACTGCACAGTCTTTGCTAGCCTATCTGAGTGAGTGCCCTGCTACCAATGTCCCAGCCTGACTCCCCTACTGCTTCCCATGCCACTTTGCCTGTCTGTCCGCCCTGTTTCCCGACAAGCTCAAAGCATGCCACAGTCAGCCTTCTGCCTCTTATGGCAAGGTGCCTGTCTGCCCACCCAGGTTGCCTAGCTCAAAGCCTTCCCAAGCCCACCTGCCCTATTGCATCTCATGCCACACTGCCTGCCTGCCCACCCGCCCAGGTTGCAAAGCTCGAAACCTGCCTTGGTCTGATTGACTGCCACTTATGCAATGCTGGCCAACTGCCTGCCCCGGAAATCAATGTCTGTTGGTGCCAATGGCCACCGGACCTATATGCTGTCTGTGCCAAGGGTTCGCTACCCTGAAAACCAATGTCTGGTGATGCTGGTGCCAATGGGCCACAGACCAGGTCTATATTCTGTCTGTGCCAACTGTTCTGTACCCTGGCAACCAATTTCTGATGCTGCCAATGGCCCCCAGGCCTATATGCCATCTGTGCCACGGGTTCTGTACTCTGGCAACTAATGTCTGGTGATGCTAGTGCCAATGGTCCCCAGGCCAGGCCTATATGCTGTCTGTGCCAAGGGTTCTGTACCCTGGCAAGCAATGGTTGGTGATGCTAGTGCCAATGGCCCCCAGGTCTATATTCTGTCTGTGCCAAAAGTTCTGTAACCTGGCGACCAATGTCTGGTGATGCTGGTGCCAATGGTCCCCAGGTATATATGTTGTCTGACCCAAGGGTTCTGTACCCTGGCAACCCACTGTCTGCTGGTGCCAATGGCCCCCAGGCCAATATGATGTCTGTGCCATGGCATCAAGAACAGCCACTCCAGACCCAGGACCTGCCATCAGGGTTCTGGGGCCTACGTTACTGGCAGGAAAGTCTGTGTCCAATATCTAGAAGCTGATACTCTAGCCCCAACCTAGGACCTACCCTCAGGGTTCTTGTGCCCTATCATTCCATCACAGGTTGCTGTCATTCCATCTTTTCTTTATGCAACCTGCTGTTCATGTGGAGAGAGAGAGAGAGAGAGAGAGAGAGAGAGAGAGAGAGAAAGTCTCCCCACTGCTAGAAGGAGAGACAGACACGATCCCACCCAGGCTGTCACATGCACTATATGGCCAGAGAGAGAGAGAGAGAGGAGTTACCCACTAGAACAAGAAAGATGGGGGATGGAGGGGGAGAGGTAGGTGTATCCAGATCAAGCTGCCACCTGCCAGAACCAGGAAGAACTCCCATTTGTGCTCATGGGCCCGATCTATGTCCATTGCCCACATCCAGCAGCAAACCTAACAGAATGAGATGGAATATATCAATATAACACAATATATTATATGTGCCTGCCTGCCTGTGTGCATTCCTGTACCTGCTGCTACCACCTCTCACTTCATTGAATGAAGTGTGCCCAACCATGCACTAATTCTAGGGACATAATTATTATTAAACTCACATAGGCTGTCATTCCATTGTTCCTGAATCAGTCATGCCCACCCATCCCAGGAACCATCAAAGAGATTCTGGGACCATCATTCCAGTCACTGGGGGCTGCATTCCATTCCACTGCATCCAGAAGCCCGGTGCCTGCACGCCAGCCTACCCCCACAACAGCCTACTCCTCCGCACCCACTCACAGATGTCCGCTGAAGCTGCTGGAAATAAAATCCCCTCCAACCACCAGCTCCCACCACCTGCTGTCCACTGCCAAGGCACCTGTCTCTCTTTCTCTCTGGCACAGCCTCAAGCCCTGTCCCTCCTGGGGGGCTGTCTGCAAGCTGAGACCTTGCTTCTGCCTGGCAAATCTTTGGGTTAATACCTTAACTATGCTACATGTGGAGCCAGCCCAATGCTGCTGGTAGGGATCAACAAGCTGTATGAGATTCTACCACCTGCCAGTCAGAACTTCAGCACATAGGGATAAAAGATTGGATAGGTGAAATGAAGCTCATAACAACAAATATAACAAATTTTATTAAAACTATTTAAACAACAACAACAACAACAACAACAATATTATAAAACAAAAACCAAACATTGAAAGAAAACTTAAGGGGCACTACTATTAATAGTAGTCCCCTGGAACTTGGTGGAAAGGTAAAAGGCGATGGGACACAGCACAGGACTGAGGGGCGGACACCCTGTGCTCTGCCATTTTGTAGCCATGGACCAAGGTGAACTCCACGGCCCCTTCCAAGTCTGCATGCCACCTGGAGACTGCTTGGTGGTAGAGTTCCAGCCTCTCCATCTCGGTGGAGATGTATTGGAATTACTCCTCCACCTCAAGAGCCTGGAACTTTTCCACCAGGTGGTTCACCATGGTGCGTACGCCTGTCATCATCTGGCGACCAGGCCTCTCCACTTCAACCTGAAAGGCCTTTGCCACTGCAGACTCCTGGGGCCCGGGGGACTCCACATTGGGGCTCGAGGAGGGGAAAGGGTTTTGACTGCATCACTTTTGGAATGCCTTTCCCCCCTTCTTCTGGCACTGATGCTCTAGCTCCACAGCCACACCAGAGTCCTGCTACCTAGCCACTGTCTCCCTGTGGAGCTTTTCAATATGGGTGATTAGCACCGATATGGTCCCCTCTCTGCCTCCTGAATCTTTTGTTGCAGGTCTAAAGAGCATAAAAATATAGGAACATAAGTAGTTCCATACTGTGTCAGACCAATGGTCTGTGTCAAGCTTTGCCTGCATTCTGTCTCCACAAGTGGGTGGGGACTTCTCTGCAGGGGACTTCTGTTCCTAACATGTCAGAGGGCAATCCATTACCTGTTGTTCCAGCCCCCGTGCCTTACCGTGCAGACGAAGTATTTTTCATGCTTCTCAAACTACCTCCAGACATCGGACCTTGTCCGCCCACTGTTTGGGGATGGCACTGGCGACCTCCACCTCGTTGTCCTGTTCGGCATGGCACCAGTGCTGGCATCTGATTCCTCTCTGAAACAGGAACACATAAACAACACCTAACTAATATCATGCATTTATGATGATGCCTTTAGTCCTCCCTCCTTGGGGTGCTAGCGATGACAATGGGAGATGGTGACCCTGGCTGGCACATGCAAACCCTGCCCTCCTTGGGGCACTAGGTATGGCAACTAGAATGACCCTACTGGCACATGAAAATCCTGCCCTCCGTGGAGTGCTAGGGGAGACTAGGGTTGACAAATGGAGACACCCTGACTGGCACATGCAAATCCTGCCCTCCTGCCCTAGGGATGGCAATGGAGAGGCCTTGGCTGGGACGTGCAAATCATGCCCTCCTTGGGGTGCTGCTAGGGAGGGATAGCAATGGAGAGACCCTGGCTGGCATGTTGTAATGGGGACGGGGGGGGAGTTAAGGGGGGGAAAGGTGGAGTCAGAGACCACAAAAGCCTATTCTCATGCCCACTCACCAACCAGTCACGCACCCAAGCCCTTGCTTGGAAGGAGTCGATCGAGGTATAAATGCCCATCAGGATAGTATGTGGATCACAAGGCCTCACTGAGGCAAGATTCCTATCATCATAGGGAACCAAGCTTTTGTAGGGAGTCTCAGGCCAATTCCCACACACACTCCGTTGATAACCCACACTAACCACTGAGGACAGAAGGATAGTGTGCTGATGGTGGGTGAAAATCAGGGAAGGGGGATCCCAGGAACAAGGGGGAAGGGAGGTGTTATGTACACAGGAAGTGGGGGAAGGAGAACTGGGAAGACTCACTCACACTCCCTTGCACTCTTGGCACACACTCCAAGGGTAGCAGGGATGGGTCCAACACTCACACTCTAACTCAATAGGCAGGGATCCAAACACATATCAAGGCAAACAATAAGTATTGCTCTCAAGCACCTAGCTCTCTTTCAGACCAGTCTCTCCGCTTCAATCACCAGCACCGACTGAACCGCGGCACTTGTTTTTGTCCCTGAGGCCTCATGCCCGTGAGCACCTGGAGACGCAATGAGCGGCGCCTGGGGGCATGGCCTCCTTTGTTGTGTCAGACAGCCCCAGTCCAACATTCTGTGCATAGGGCAGGGCCACTGGCATCTGCTGTGCCGGGGGCAGGACCCCAGGTGCTGGGGCTGAGCCCATGGCCGGTGGTACCAGAGTAGGCCGTGCGTCGAGGGAGGAAGGTAGGTCAGTGGCCCCACTCTGAAGCTCGTGCCCCCACCGCAGGTAACCCTGGTGGGGGGCACTGACATCATCCCCCATTGAGGCCCCAACCCAAGGGCCCAGGAATGGTCATGGGAGCCAGCATCGGGGGTGTCTGCCCCTCATCTTGTCTGGAGCTTCCATCTTCAGCACCCTCATAGACCCAGACCAACCTGTGCCCTTGGATGGGGACCTCAATGGTGGGGGGCACTGACAGTACCCCCCATCAAGGCCTCGGCCCAAGGTCCCAGGACATTCTGGGTCTTTGAGGGTGCTGAAGATGGAAGCTCCAGACAAGGCAAGGGGCAGAAACCTCTGATACCAGCTCCCATGACTGTGCCTCAGCTCCAAACCCCGCCCAATCTACTAAATACTGAAGGTGCCCATAGTGAAAGCGGGAATCCAGGATAGCCCGGTCCATCGGGGGACAGACTTAATGGTGTGGGGGGCTGACATCACTGGGACGAACTGAGGGGTTCACCCTTTTCAGCAGGGACACATGGAAGTTTGGGTGTATTCGAAGGTGAGGGGGTAATCGGATGGTATACATCACTACGTTGACATGCCAAACTATAGAGTAGGGAACCACATAGCAGATGTCCAATTTAGTGGAGCGGCATGAGGAGGGGTAGTGCCGTCAGCTAATCCAGATGAGATTTCCAGGGGCTAATCGAGGTGCCATGGTTCAATGTTTATCAGCAGCTTGTTTATACTGCTGGCGCACTTGCTCTAGCGTAGTCTGTTCTACATGCTGGGCCTCTCTGATGTGTTGGAGGAGGGCTCAGGCAGCAGGAACTTGCAACCGGATGGTTGGGGATGCCAATCTGGGGGTGCAATTCCATTCCGCCATTTCGGAATTGCCTGCGCCACACCGCGGATTTTCTGCCGACATTCTGCTAATTCCGCCGGCATTCTGCAAATTTGGAAACTATCAGAAAAAATGCAGAATTGTTGGAAACCCACTATTCTGCTATTTTGTTGAGCAGGCAGAATGGCGGAAGTAGCCAAAATGGCATGTTTCCGCTATTTGCGAACCCTGTGGAAGTAGGGGAATGAAATTAGCGGAACTGCGGAATTAGCGGATTGAAACTAGTGGAATGAAAGCCTCTGCCATTCAATACCACTAATTGCAGATACGCTGTTTCCAGCGGAAATAGCTACTGCTGAGACATTCTGCTACAGCCCTACCCAGAGGAAACAAAAAAAGGAGAGTCTCCTATGGAGGCATTTGGAGCATTATTGAGGGCAAATTCTGCGATGGGTAGCCATGTATACCAGTAATCTTGCAGATAGTTCGTAGAACACTTAAGATATTGTTTGAGATTTTGGTTCACACGCTCCACCTGGCCATTTTCCTGAGGGTGATATGCCGTGGTTGGTTTCAAGGTGACTGGGAGGGCAGAAAATAAGGCCTTCCAAAATCGGGAAACAAACTGTGTTCCTCGATCACTAATAATCTCAAGAGGCCAGCCATGTAATTTTACTACATGCCTTCTGAATTAAAGGGCGGTACGATGGGTGGAGGGCAGTCCCTTGCAGGCCAGGAAGTGGGCCATCTTGATAAAATGGTCCACAATTACCAATATCGTATTGTATGCCTTGGAGGGAGGGAAGTTCAATAATGAAATCCAGCCCCACGCATTGCCATGGTGCCCGAGGTGTTGGTAATAACTGTAAGAGTTCGCTGGGGTTCTTTCAGGGTACCTTGGTTTGTGCACATATCATATATTGCTCTACGTGTTGTTGAACATCCTGGGTTAAAGAGGGGCCACCAAAAGGACCGATGAATCATTTGGTGAGTACGCTGGCATCCTGGGTGACCTGCCATGGGGGCATTGTGATGTGCCCACAAAATATGAGGCCTACAAGAGGGAGGCACCAGTATGCATCCCTGTTTTTTCCATAACCCATTTACCAAGATGAGGGTAGGGTCCCAAATGGTCTCCTCCTCTGCCTTGCTTGCTTCCTGTATTTGGTCCAGGCTGATGTATGTCGCGGCAAAGACCTTGGAATCGAAGACGGGTCCTTTTAAGTGGTAAGCCATCTCTTGCTCCTCATAGTAGCAAGAGAGGGCATGTGTAAGAACATTTAGTTTCCCAGGGCGGTAGTGGATGACAAAAGAAAATCTTGCAAAGAACAAAGCCCACCGGGCATGCCGGGCATTTGTTATTTGTGCTGTTTGGAGGAAGATGAGATTTTTGTGGTCCTTAATAACTGTAACTGGATATGGTGATCCTTCCAAGTAGTGTCTCCTTGTCTCAAAGACCATTTTGATGGCAAGCAGTTCTTATTCTAATATTGTGTAATTGTGTTTGGCAGAGGTAAGCTGCCTCAAATAATAAGCACAAGGTAGAAGTTGCAAAGATTCTTCAGCTTCCTGGAGCAGCAACATTCCAACAGCGGTGCTGGATGCGTAAGATTCCACATGGAACGGCTTCTCGAAGTCAGGGTGTTGAAGAAGGGGTAGTTGCATGAAGGCTTGTTTGAGATGCTCAAGGCTGTGTTGTTGAAGGGGTCCCCACATGTAGGGGTGGTTTTTCTTGAGGAGTTGAGTAAGGGAAGAAGTCATGGTGGCATAGTTCAGGATTTAATGTCTGTAACAGTTCATACTTCATAAAAAATGTTGGAGCAGTTTTACCGCCTTTGGAATGGGCCACCGTTGTATGGCCTCAACCTTTTGCCTGTCCATGGCGACCCCTTCGGGAGTAATTACAAAGCCTAGAAACTCTACGGTGGTCAAGTGGAAGGCACACTTCTCGCCCTTACAATATAGTTTATGATCTTGGAGTCTTTGAAGTACTTGTCGGACATGTTGCATGTGTTGTTCTCGCGAAGTGGAATAGATGAGTATGTCATCAAGGTAGGCGATGACTGAAACATCTAAAAGATCTCGAAAGATGTAATTGATGAAGTGTTGAAAAGTCACCGGAGTGTTGGCAAGGCTGAAAGGCATCACTAAATAGTCGTAGTGTCCGTAGCAGGTACGAAAGGCTGTTTTCCATTCATCCCGAGGACGCACTCGAACTAAGTTGTAAGCTCCCCATAGATCCAATTTGGTATAGATAGTAGCTCCCTGCAGTCTGTTGAGGGGTTCCGGGATTAGGGGTAGGGGGTAAAATTTTTTTATGGTGATGGCATTTAGACCAAGGCCAGAGCCCGCCGTCCTTCTTCGCCATAAAAAAGATGGGGGCCCCGGCAGGGGAGCAGGAATGGCAAATAAACCCATTTCAAAGACTCTCATCGAGGTATTGTCGTAAAGCCCCCAGCTCGGGTGTGGACAGCGCTTAGATCTGGCCTAATGGGGGTTCAGTTCCTGGAAGCAAGTCAATAGGGCAGTCATATGCCTGATGGGGGATGGGTAGCTCGGCGGCGTGGACCGTGTTGAAGACTTTGGTGTACTTTGCGTATTCTACTGTGGGCTGAAACAGAAGTGGTGGCCTTCCCTTGGCCGCTGCGAGGAGTCTGAGCCCCACGGGCTGGGGGTGCCAACACGTTTGTTCACAATACATCGAGTTGAAGGAAATTTGTTGTCTGGTCCAGTTGACCTGGGGGGCGTGTTGGCCTAATCAGGGTAGCCCAAAGACTACTTTGAACAGCGGGGTACACAATACATAGAAGGACAGGGTCTCTCTATGGATTCCTATTGTATCGTTTGCGTGGTGAGCAGCCCAGAAATCAAAGGAGATCCATCTATGGAATAGACTGATTCTGAGTGCGATCTCGGATGGGTCTGGATGGCGTGGGTCTCGATCAACGTCAGGTCCATGAAGTTTCCCAAGGTGCCAGAGTCCACTAACGCCCACACCATGATAGAATGGCATGAGTTAATGTAAATAGTCAGTGGGACTCTAAGATTGGGTGAGCCAGCCCTATGCGTAGAGGAGATTTGATTCATGGTTGGGAGGGCCCCTGTTCATCCAGACTCTTTGAGTTTCCCTTTGCTCATCGCTGCGGGTTCAGGGATGGGCACTCATAAACACTTGATCCATGCCCGTCCTGGTTGGTGAAAGTCTCCAGGGAGACGTTGGGGACGGTGCTGGAGAGGGTAGTGAATGTGTCCTTGCAGCAGGGGAGGTTGTCGCCCAATCTCAAGGAGGCTGTGGTGCGCCCCCTGCTGAAGAAATCATCTTTGGACATGGTTGCGCTCGCCAGTTACCGACCTGTCTCTATTGAGCGGGTGGTGGCGATCCAACTCCAGGTGCATCTAGATAGCATCGGTTTACTGGACCCTTTTCAATCTGGGTTCCACCCCGGCTATGGCACTGAGACGGCATTGGTGGCCTTGGTCGATGATCTCCACCAGGAGGTGGATGCAGGATGTTCAACATTTCTCATCCTGCTAGATCTGTTGGCCGCTTTTGATACCGTGGACAATGGGCTGCTGTTGAGACAGCTGTGTGACCTGGGGGGTCTGGATGGGACTGTTCTTGAATGGTTCCGTTCATTCCTCTCGTGGAGAAGCCAGTGGGTGGTGCTGCGGGAGGAGACATCTTACCCCTGCGCTTTATCATGCAGCATTCCGCAGGGTTCCATTCTGTCTCCATTATTATTTAATTTATATATGCAGCCCTTGGGGTAGGTTGTGAGAGGGTTCAGGGTGCGATGTCACCAATATGCTGACGATACTCAGTTGTACCTCTCTTTTTCAACTTACCCAGACCCTGCCATCTCGTTGCTATCCCAGTGTTTAGAGGCCATGGCGGAATGGATGTGGTAGAGCAGACTGAAGCTCAACCCTGATAAGACAGAGCTGATGTTGGTGGGGAGAGCGAGTGAGGTACTGACCCCTCTGATTGGGGGGGTTCGCCCTCCAATAGCTCAGCAGGTCTGGAGTCTGGGGGTGATATTGGATGCGGATCTCTGCCTGGAGTGGCAGGTGCAGGCAGTCGCAAAGGCTACCTTCTGCCAGTTGCATCTGGTGCGGAGCTTGCATCCATATGTCTCCAGCCTGGACCTGGCCTCCCTCATCCATGTCTTTGTCACCTCAAGGCTGGACTACTGCAACGCGCACTACGTGGGGCTTCCCTTGTTCCTGGTTCGGAGGTTGAAGCTAGTGTAGAATGCGGCGGCCCGCCTCCTTTCAGGGATGGGTCGTTGGGAGCACATAACGCCTCTGCTCCGGACACTGCGCTGGTTGCCAATAGCATGTCGAGCCAGGTTCAAGGTTTTGGTGTTGATGTATAAGGCCCTTCATGGTCTGGACCCCTCGTACCTCATGGACCGCCTCGTCCTCCATGCCCCAGACTGGCTCCTTTGGTCTTCTGGGGGTGCCTTCTTGGAGGTCCCCCACATTAAGTGGGGGGCCACGATGGAGAGGCCATTCTCGGTGACTGGGCCGCACCTTTGGAACTCCCTCACAGAGGAAGCTCACCTGGCCCCAAGCCTTTTGACATTCTGGCAAAGTTGTAAAACCTGGCTGTTTGCCCAGGCCATTGGGGAGGGGGGTTAGAGGGTCTTATGTCCTTTACCCTATTTATTGTTTTATTGAAGTTCCCGTGCCCTGATTTAAATACTTTGAATTGTATTTTGATATGTTTTAAGTGTTTTTAGATATATTTTACATGTGATTGTTTTTATTGTTGTAAACCACCCCGAGCTGTTTTAGGAGGGGCGGGGTAGAAATTTAATAAATAAATAAATAAATAAAATGATTGGGTTCCCTGCAGTAGTAGCAGGCTCGTGAACTCCATCTCCTTTCTTTTTCTTCTAGGGTGAGAGTGCCCCGAGCAGCTCCAAGTTGCATGGTTTGGGGTTCTGTGGCCTTGGAGGAGGTGGTAGGAGGCATAGTTGGAGGCAGTCATTGGGGTATGAAGATGTGGGGTTCCTGTCTCCGCTCTCATCGTTGCTCAGTGAGATGATCATCTATTTGTAAATTATAAGGTCGCGAGCTCCTCCCAGGTCTCAGGAAGGGCCATGAGGGCCAGTTGGTCCTTGAGTTCCGCAAGTCCTTGACTTCCATGGCCAAGGATTGGACTGCATGCACCAGGCGCCCTATTTCTTGGGCTAAATCTACATGGTTACTCATGACGTAGAGGGGGGGATGGTATATTGGTGATTCAGTCATGGGGACTGTGGGAGATAAGGGGGGAAAAGGGGGAGTCAGGGACCACAAAAGCCTATTCTTGTGCCCACCCACCAACAAGTCACACACTCAAGCCCTTGCTTGGAAGGAGTCTATTGAGGTATAAATGCCCATCAGGATAGTATGTGGATCACAAGGCCCCACTGAAGCAAGATCCCTATCATCATAGGGCACCAAGATTTTGTAGGGAGTCTCAGGCCAATTCCCACACACACTCCATTGATAACCCACACTAACGACTGTGGATGGAATGATAGCATGCTGTTGGTGGGGGAAAACCAGGGAAGGGGGATCCCAGGCACAAGGGGGAAGGAAGGCGGTATGCACACAGGAAGGGGGGAAGGAGAACCGGGAAGACTCACGCACACTCCCTTGCACTCTTGGCACACACTCCAAGGGTAGCAGGGATGGGTCCAACACTCGTACTCTAACTCAATAGGCAGGTATCCAAACATGTATCAAGGCACACAATCAGTATCGTTCTCAAGCACTTAGCTCTCTTTCAGGCTAGTCACTCTGCTTCAATCACCAGTGCCGACTGAACCGCAGTGCTGGTTTTTGTCCCTGAGCCCCCTCCCACCCGGTGCATGCATGGATATGTGCTGAGCAGCGCCTGGGGGCGTGGCCTCCTTTGTTGTGTCAGATAGCCCCAGTCTGACTCCTGCACGTTGGGTAGGGTCGCCGGCATATGATATTCCGGGGGCAGGATCCTAGGTGCTGGGCCTGAGCCCACAGCCGGCCATGCCAGAGTAGGCTGCGCATCAAGGGGGGGAGGTGGGTCAGTTGCCCCACTCTGAGGCTCGTTCCCCCACTGCAGATGACCCTGGTGAGGGACACTGACAGATGTGCAAATTCTGCCCTCCCTCGGGCACTAGGGATGGCAACTGGAAAGACCCTGGCGGGCACGTGCAAATCCTGCCCTTATTTGGGGGTGCTAGGTAGAGATGGCAACTAGAGAGTGGAGACCCTTGCTAGGGATGGCTGGCAGGCACATGTTTGGGTGGGGGTGCTGCTCGTGCTCATGCCTAACTACTGGAAGAGCCCGTCACACTACAGTACCCTCTCTCTCTGTGGCAAACATCAACTGCAAACAGCTGATGCCCACTGTTTGTGCCTGACTGATGCCCACCACCCACCCGCATGCCAGTGAGCTCACTCTAATGGATAGAGCCTTTCTTGTCCTCAAACTAAAAAAAAAGTTTACAAACCTGGCAGCACCTCTTCTGCCCATTGTTTGCTCCTCATCAGAGGAGCCGGCCACCACCACCGAAGGTCCAGGGACTGGGGAAGCAGCCTCCTCCTCCTCCTCCTCCTCCTCCTCCTCCTCTTCCTCCTCCACCACCACTGGCTCCTGGATCACCACATTGGCCCCCAGGTGTTTAATTAAGACAACAGTCTTCTTAATTTTTTGCTTTTAAATAGCCACTCCAACAACACAGATCAACAACAGTCACCCACCAACACTCACCAACCAGCCCAAACAACACAGCCAAACCAAACATAAACAGCCAAAACACATGAACTGAACAGACAGGCAGACAGCCAAACACACACTCTCTCGCCACGCAGCTCCACACGCACTCGAATTTCTGGTTTCCGACGTGATCACCGAACCTCATGATACCTTTTTCCGAATGCCCGAACTGAAAACGACCAAACCAAACCGAACAGCTGATTCCAAACTCGGCGACTGACCCTAATACCCAAACTGAATGCCTGAACCAAACTGGACCAAACTGAACCGAATGACCAAACCCGAACCTCAATCTGTTCGCACATCCCTACCACAAACCTGAAGGAGCTAAGATCTTTCTTAGGGTTTAGTGGGTACTACAGGAGATTTGTGGAGGGATACTCAAATAAGGTGAGGTCTTTGACCTCACCTTAAAAGGTTACACAGCCCCAGGAAAGGGGAGACCAAAATCAGCTTGAGGAGGATATCATCGGCCCTCAGAAAGTTTTGGTGGCAGGTGGACCCCAGAATGCACACATGCTTTTAAAAACATCATTCAGTGCCTGTGCAGTGCCCCAGTCCTAGCCTTTGCAGACTCCACCCTGGAGTATGAGCTACATGTGAATGCCAATATGGATGGACTAGGGGTAGTCTTGTACCAGCCTCACCCAGAGGGGATGAAGCCGGTAGCCTATGCTAGTAGGAGTTTAACAAATTCAGATAAGAACTAGCCCACCCATAAGTTGAATTCTTGGCTCTCAAATGGGCAGTACCTGAAAAGTTCAGAGAGTACCTCTATGAGGTGGAATTTAAAGTTAGGACAGATAAGAACCCTCTGACTTATATCCTGACCACTGACAGACTTGATGCCACTGGGCACCGCTGGCTACGGCTATAGCAGAAAGTCGCAGCAGTAGCTATTTCCTCCAGAAACAGCGGTTCCGCAATTAGTGGTATGGCGTGGCAGAGGCTTTCATTTTGCTAGTTTCATTCCTCTACTTCCGCAGTTCCACTAATTTCATTCTGCTACTTCCACAGGCTTCACAAATAGCGGAAACATGCCATTTTTGCTACTTCCACCATTCCACCAGTGCCACAAAATAGTGGAACACTGGTTTTCCAACAGTTTCTGACAATTCCACAATTTTTCCGATAGTTTCCAAATTTGCAGAATGCCGGCGGAATTAGCGGAATGTTGGCAGAAAAGCTGCAGTGTGGCATGGGCAATTCCGAAATGGCGGAATGGAATCACGGCATGGTAAAACTGCTGCCGCTTCAGCCCTACCACTGGCTAGCAGCCTTGTCCCTTTACAAATTTAGCCTTCACTACAAGCTAGGGAGCACCAATATTGATGCAGATGCCTTATCTAGGTAACCCTACCATGGGAGAGGGCTGAATACTAGGCAGGAAAAATTGTCAGTGGTAGAACTAAAGGAATTGTGTGATTCATGACAGAGTAGGTAGCCAGAGGAAATGGTAGATCAACTGGGAAGGTCCCTCGAGGCCCTATCTGAAGCCTATTGCAATTTGATATCTGTGATGCCATTGGACATACCACAGTTATCCCTGAAAGAAATAGGAAAGGCTCAAAAGGAAGACCCACTCTGGAGAGAGGTATATGAGGCCAAGGAGAAGGGTGAAAGGGTGTCACCTAGCAAGGAAGTCTCAACGGATCTAAGAGTGACTGTCACGGAGAAACATAGGGTCACACATGTGTGATACTGGCCTACATGTAAACTACAAGTCTAGTAATTATATGAAACAAACGGTTCAACATATATGTAAAGTTACAATTGAAAACTGTAAAACTCAAATCAAAACTGTGACACTGACCAAACTCCAGGAAGTAGGAACAGTTAAAAGACTGTGTATTGGTAACTCTTGCCAGATGGAACCCTATGGAGATGCAAATGGATCTTCATGTTTGCCTGGGTTGGCTATGTGAGGAAAGACACAGGCTCATGAGCGTGAACGAGAAACAAAGAGACCATGAAAGGTATTTAAGGAGGCCATTAAGCCACCTTCAGAATCGCTCGCTTGGCCAGAACCATCTTGAGCACTCTCATCTGCATCCTAAAACCTGCCAGCAAGCAAGGCTGGAAACCATGAACTAAGAGAGGGGACATGGGTTTCTAGCAACTCTAAGACTGAAGACCCAGTCGCTTACATCAAAGACTGAGAAGAACTTATGGACCTTTGTAGGGTAAGATGCTTATTTAGGAACTCAACCAGGATAGGTTAGGAATGTGTTATATTTACCTTTGATTTCTAGTAACCACTCTGTATCAACAATCTTGCTTATGTAAACAATAAACTTACTTCTTATCTTTATGAAGAAGTGTCTGTGTCTAACACTGGAACACAAGTGAGCAACCAGAGTTCTAAAGCTCTTGCGAACCCAGAGATTAAAGAGTCTGTAAATGGGAAGGATCAGGCCCTTGGGTGACAAAGGGGTTGTCCCTGCAGCAGGCTTGAATTGGCCAGAGAGAAAAACTGATTCAAGTGGGCTGTACGCGAGGGAAACTGAGTCACTCAAACCCGGTAAAGTGAGAGTGCGGACCTCCAACCCATGACAGTGTCTCAGAGGGCATGGGGGAAGCTGTTCCTGAGAAAGGGGGTCTTGTATAGACATTAAAACAGCCTGCGGTCTGAGCCTAGAGAACAATTGTGTCTCCCCGCTAAATACCATAGCCAGGTATTGTATGCTTGCCATGATGGAATGGGGCATCTGGGAGTAGAGAAAGTGACTCATTTAGTAAAAGACCGTTTCTACTGGCCCCGGCTAGCACAAATGGTTTAAAGCTATTGTAAGGAGTGCCCTAGGTGTGTTGCTCAAAAGACTCTTCCTCAAAGGGCTGCTGAGCTAAAGAACCTGACTAGTGAAGGGCCAATGGATCTGGTTTGCATGGACTTTTTGACCATTGAAAAGGACAGCAAAGGTGTTGAAAACATGCTACTGATTATTGACCATTTCACCCGGTATGCACAGACCTACCCCACTCCCAACCAGAAAGCGGAGACAGTTGCCAAGGTACTGTGGGGAAAATTCTTCGTGTATTATGGATTGCCACAGTGAATGCACTCTGACCAAGGGCGTGATTTTGAAAGTAAGCTGCTACGAGAGACTTTGAAGCTCACAGGTATTAAGAAATCTCGCACGGCACGTTATCACCCGCCAGGTGACCCTTAATTGGAGTGTTTTAACCTAACGCTTTTAAATATGCTTGGCATGCTTGAGACAAAGGACAAAAGACATTGGAGCCAGCATATTAACTATTTGGTACATGCCTATAATTGTACTCGTAATGAAAGTACTGGATATTGTTTGCTTAGGTTTGGCCGAGAAGGCAGGTTGCCTATTGATTTGTGTCTTGGGGTGTCTGCTGACAGGTTGCTTCCTCAGACTTTTGGGAAACATGTGGAAAATTAAAAAAACAAATTAAAACAGGCATATGAACTAGCCAGGTTGATATCTGACAAGCAGGGACACAGAAACAAACAGAGGTATGATCAAAAGGTGAAGGGACAAACTTTGAACACTGGGGACAGAGTTCTATTGGCTAACTGGGGATCACAAACTTGCTGACAGGTGCAGGTCTGACGCTTAAGTTGTAAAGGAAAAAACTGATGGTTTACCTATTTACAAAATCCAACTAGAAGGCGATGTGGTAGGGGGAAAAAATAGTTCATATAGAAACCATTTGCTACCCGTTGGTGAGATGTTGTTCCCAGCAAAACAGCCTAGTGAGATGGAGTTACCAACTAGGGAGCTAAGAAACAGAACATCCAGAACTCCAGAGCCTGAGTCAAGTCAGAGAGATGAAAATCTGAGTGATATTGACAATGAAGTCAGTAGCTCAAAAACCTCTAATGGTGAGTTGAGTTTTAGAGGAGGGGGCAGAGGTACTCAGTAACCACACTTTAGTGATTCTGACAGTTCTAACTCAGAATGTTATCAAAGGGTAGGGCTGATGTGGCAGCAACTGTTACCGCGCCGTGATTCCGTTCCGCCATTTTGGAATTGCCCGCGCCACACCGTGACTTTTCTGCGGATATTCCGCTAATTCCGCCGGAATTCTGCAAATCACGGAATTGCGGAAAAATTGCGGAAAAATTGCGGAAATTGCGGAAAACCGCTATTCCGCTATTTTGTGAGCTGGCGGAATTGCAGAAATAGCGAAAATGTCATGTTTCCACGATTCCACTAAGTAGCGGAATTAAATAAGCGGAACCGCGGAATGAAACTAGCGGAATGAAAGCCTCTGCCATGCCGTTCCACTAATTGCGGATACACTGTTTCCGCCGGAAATAGCTACCGCTGCGATATTCCGCTACAGCCCTATCAAAGGGTCAATAGACCTCGAAGTATCAGAAGAAGCTGTAAACTAAAAAGTACCATTAGACCAACTCAGAGACTAACGTATGATAATACAGGAAAGACCCAGAACTGGTCCACTAAAGTTTACAGAGGTTAGAAGTTACACCTACTACTGTTATTACTTTGAGTTTATATTTGAAAATGTGATGAACATGTGAGCCGGTTATGAAGGGCCACCAAAATGTTTATGACCAAGTTGATTGTTTTACTGTATTTTATTTGTTGCTGGGGACAGCAACCTGTTAGGAAGGGGGGGTGTAGTTCCCCCCCCCCTTTGGGGACTACCAAGTGCTTGGCCTGTACTTACAGTGAGATGGCCACTAGGGGGCATAAGAGAGCAACTGAGCTATGTGGAGAGGGTTTTCAAAGTGTATGGGAACTGGTGCAAGACATGAGGGAGTGATTGACAGCCAGGTGGAGGGAAACTTTGAACTGTTACCAGGGTTCTGGTTATTCTGCCAGAGGGGGAGGAGGGTAGGAAAACCTGGGAGCCAATGGAGAGAGAGAGGGGTGATTGGGGAAGGGATGAGGACCACTGGGGGGGAGCCCTCACCATGGCCGAGAGTGAGGGGAGTGTGGGGAGTTTCCCACTGACCAGAGCAGCAGGAGGGAGGACACTTGGTCAGCAGATCCGCTGAGGGGGACCAGAGGGAAGGACGAAGAGGTTGAGGATTCAAAACACCAGGTATCAGAGGGACGGTGTGGGAGGTCATCTGGCAAGGCGGCAAGCGGGGAAGACGGTGAAGTAGGCTGGCTGGCAGGGTAACCAGTAGAGGAAATACCCTTTCAGGCAGCATAGTCCAGCTTAAACCAGGCCAGGATGGAAGAGCCCCTCCATCTGAGGGGTTGATTTACCTCAAAGATCCAGCCATAATCTACCCTGGCCAGATGTTCATAGTGGCCTCAGCTTACACATCAACTAGCCCTGCATAGTATTGTAGGGGAGTGTTGGGACCCAAAGAGTCTGTTTAGGAAACAGGAGAATTGGGAGAAATGTTAACTGCCTTATTAAGCTTATCTTATGTTATAATAAACCTGTTGCTTATCTTGTTAACCTGCATCATGCGTACGTGTCCCAAATTGTGTGGGGGGGAAGTTTTCTCTGAGCTAGTATTAGACATTCCCACCACTGGGCCCTGGGTTGTGCAGGGGGGAAGTAGGCCACCCCCTTTTCCTCTGCAGGGTCACCATAGTCCTGTATGCACCCCAGGTGGAGGCACCGCCATTTGGCGCCAAAGGAAAGAAACTAGGAGAACGAGCCCTTGAGTGCATATATATATATATATATATATATATATATATATATATATATATATAAAACGAGGGAGAGAGAGGGAGAGAGGGAAAGAATGATTGTCATGTTGGTCTCAAATGTAAGAGATGAAGACATAAAATAAATTAAATATGCATTATAGCACTGAATCACAGTTATAAATAGATGCAAATCAGTATACACAAATACACAATATTTTATATGTAATAAATAAGCATAAATAATTATGATCATGAATATGTATATATGCAGTATCAGTATACACATATATATTCATAAATATGTATAAGTATACACAATATAAATACGCATTATAGTACTAATGGCTAGGGGTGAGAAGTTCGGTACATCCGGTATCTGATACTGCTGATGTTTTGCTGTACCGGAAGTATCAGATTACTCCGGTATTTGTGGGTACCAGTAAGGGTTCCCCGTGTCAGATTTTTTTACATTGTGGCCATTGAAATGAATGGCCTCAATGTAAAAAAAGAAACAAAAAAACCCCAACCACTTTCCCTCCCCAGTCCAGGCTGCATGGGTGGAAGGGGGGACCCCCCCCACCCACCCTGCCCAGCCTGGATTTTTTTTTTAAAAAAAATTCCCCTGAAGTCCCTGCTAGTGCGGGCTCCGGGCCGCCACTGGCAACCCAGAGCCCACACCAGCAGGTAGGTACTGTGGTACTAGGGTGATCCCTGGGGTGGGGGGGGTGTAACACACACCCCACTCCAGGGATCACACTACCTCACCACCCAGGGATCGCCTACCTTTGGCGCTCCGGGCGGCGGTGGAGGTGGCGGCGGCAGCACTGTGGTTGGGCGGCTTCAGCGCTGGCTGGTGGCTTCAGCGCTTACTAGGCCTTCTGGGGAACTTCCAGGTTTCTCCAGAAGGCCTAGAAAGCGCTGAAGCCACCAGCCAGCGCTGAAGCGGCCGGATTGCCATGCTGCCACCGCCGCCGCCGCCCGGAGCACCAAAGGTAGGCAATCCCTGGGTGGGGAGGTAAGTTCATAACTGGTGTGTGTGTGTGGGGAGGTGTTAAACCCCAACCCACCCCAGGGATCAGAGTGCTGGTGCAGGCTCCGGGTCGCCAGCGGTGGCCCGGAACCCGCACTAGTAGGGACTTAGGGTAAAAAAAAAAAAAATTAAATCCAGGCTGGGCAGGGTGGGTGGGGGGTGCCCCCCCTTCCACCCGCACAGCCTGGGTGTGGGGAGGTATTTTTTTCCCCCATTGATTTCAATGGGGACAGTTCCCCATTGAAATCAATGGAATAAATCCGGTACCAGTAAACCGGTTTTAATCCAGTAAACCGTTTTTTTGTAAACCGGTAAACAGATTTTTGTCAGATGTCCCACCCCTACTAATGGCACGTCATTCTAAATCTCTGAACAATTTCACCATGGGGCCTCAGGTACACAATGAACAGGAGTGGAAACAGGATGGAACCCTGTGAGACCACATAAGAGAGCTTCCAAGAGGATGAGGAGCCTCCACCCATCAGAATCCTCTGGGTTCCCTGCCTGATCAATTGTATTAAAAGCTGCCAAAAGAACTAACAAAATCAACAGGGTATAATTACCCTTTTCGATTTCCAATTGGAGATCATCATCTAAGGCCACAAGAGTAGTCTCTATGCCATGTCGAGGATGAAATCCTCACTAAGTTCTCCGCTAAGATCACCAACGATCTTCTTGTGGCTAAATCTAACTGCCTCTATTCAATTCTTGTCCTCCTTGACCTCTCTGCTGCCTTCGATACTGTTGACCACTCACTCTTGCTGAATTCACATCATTCCCTTGGCTTCCATGGCTCTGTCTTTGACTGGTTCTCCTACCTCTCTGACTGCTCCTTCAATGTGTCTCTTGCCAACTCCATCTCCTCCTCCCTTCCCTTCTCGGTTGGTGTCACTCAAGGCTCTGTCCTTGGCCCTCTCTTCTTCTCTATCTATACCCTGTTCCTATACAAACTCATTGCCTCCCATGGCTTCAAACATCACCTCTACGCTAATGGAACTCAACTCTATCTCTCTAATCCCTCTCTTTCTCCATCTATTCAAGCTCACCTCACCAGCTGTCTCTCTGACTTCTCTCAACATCAACTCAAACTCAACATGGCTAAAATTGAACTTATCTTCCCCCGTCATCCTTCCTCTTCCTCTTCCCTGTCGATCTTCATTGATGGGGTCACTATCCTTTCCATCCCCCAAGCCCATAACTTAGGCTTCATCTTTGACTCACCCCTTTCTTTTAAACCCTACATCGACTTTGTTGCCAAATCCTGTCACTTCTCCCTCCATAACATTGCTAGGATTCGCCATTTTCTCTCTGTCTCCTCTGCCAAAACCCTTGTTCATGCCCTGGTCATCTCTTGCCTCAATTACTGTAACCTTCTCACTGGCCTCCCCCGTTCCCCCCTTTCTCCCCTTATCTCCTTCCAAAACTCTGCTGCCAGGGTCATCCATCTTGCCCGTCGCTTCGACCACGTGCATCCCTTCCTCTCCTCTCTTCACTAGCTCCCCCTTTCTGAATGAATCCTGCACAAGCTCCTAGTCTTCACCTATAAAGCTCTTCAAACCTTGTTCCCCCCTACCTCTCTGCTCTAATTTCCCTCCATACTCCAGTCCGTGAACTCTGCTCCTCCTCTGTCCCCTCTCTCGGCCTCCCATGCCTCCTCTGATCCCCTAACTGCCTTCATCCCCTCTCCCTAGCTGCTCCCCATGCCTGGAACTCCTTCCCTGCCCACATCTGCCTTGCCCCCTCCCTTTGTACCTTCAAATCCCTCCTCAAGTCCCACCTCTTCTGCAATGCCCTCCCCGACTCCTCGATCCCCTCACCCTAACTCCTGCTGATACCCCCCATCCAGTACAATCTGTTACCTAAGGTCTATGCACTCATATCCTCACCACATGGACCAAACAGCCATCATTCTCGATGTAACCAAGCCAAGTGCATGCACCAGGGGCCTTGCATCATCGTGAATGTTACACTCCTTGTCTTTCCCTCTGTTACCTTCCTTCATCTCCCCACCCCCACCCCCATCTCTCAGATTGTAATTCCTTGAGCAGGGACAGTGTCTATTCAATTACTTTGTAAAGCACCAGGTACATTGCTTGCACTATATAAATATTTGTTAATAATAATAATAATAAATACTGAAATCCTGACTGACATGGATCCTAGAATCCAATGGCATTGACATGTGCCTGAAGCTGCAAGGCAAGCACCCATTTAATAACCTTCCCTAAAAAGGGAAGATTAGAGATAGGGTGATAAATGTCAGGGGAGTCAACATCAAGAGTGAATTTCTTGAGCAGGAGTCAGATGGCCATAGTTTTGAGACCATCAGGCATCCTGCCCTCCTGAAGGGAGACACTGACAACCTGAACCAGCAATGGCCCCAATGTCTCCCAGTTAGCTTTCACCAACGAAGACGGGCATGGAATCCTATTCAGAACTGATCAACCACACCACTCCAAGCACAGCCTCTCCATCGGTGGATGAGAGCAGCTGAAGCTGATACTAAATGGTACTTGTTTAGTGCCCAACAAGTTACCCAAATTACCAAGTTACTAGTTTACCAATATTTTGTTTTGTGCCATTTTCCATTCATCTATTGATTGTTTCATGCTGGAAAGACACTAAAAATGGTAACACAGTAAGTCAGAATGAGTCAGTAAAGTGTAACGTTGGTATCTTTTGCAGTAACCATAATAGACAAGTTTTGGGGTAGTTGGGTTCCTGCCTCAGTATTTAAGTACTGGTCGGGTATCTAGTATGTCACCCGAAACTTGGGTATTAACTCTGGGTACAAAATTTGTTACTTATTTCAACTTTTATGTCAAGGATCAATAAGCAAAAAGTTTCCATAAAAACACACAATTTATTTGAAACTACAAAGTCTGTTTTAGTGGACATCCAACCAAAATACACACAATTCACATTTCTCAATGGAGACATTGGCCGTTTTCACGTGGATGGCCTCACCCACCACTGGGTATTCCAGCAGGTGTGCGGGGCAGGGCGTGCGCGTCCATGTAAACAGGCCAGTGTGGGGATGGGTGTGTGCCATGTGTGTGCCCGTGTAAGCACCAAAGGTGGTGGGGTGTTTGTGCATGCGCGCACCTGGCGCACACTTATCTCCACCCATCACCCACCCATCTCCACCCATTGAGCCATCCAGAAAACTGGGAAAGGGCCTCGTGGGTGGAGATGGATGGAGGTGTATGTGTATCTGTGTCTGTGTAAAAGGACACCCACTAACCACGCGAGTACACTCATCCTCCCACCAATCCCTATCTGTGTAAAAATGGCTTTTATTGCTCAAGCCATTATAGCTCTTGGCCAGTAAAATCCTGCATACAAATAGAAATATATATATTCTGTTTTGAGTATAATTTCTTCAGGGCATGGAGTGTTCTGTACTATGTGTTTGTGCAGAAGGCAAGCCTCTTAATCTTGGTTAGGACCTCTCTGTGCAACTATAATAATGGTGCATAATAGGATGATGCAAAGATTAGATGATTTTAGCAGAAGTCTTTACTGTTAATCCAGTTAAAAAACAGAATGTCATTCATTATTCATGAGCTACAGCTTTTCAGCTTTATAAATCCCTTGTTTTCTAGGCCAAATACAGGGAAATATTTGTACTTCAATGTTAATAGCACAAGAGCTTTTGAAATTATTTGATCATTTATAGGTATAACAAATTATGCAGTAAGTGAGGAACAAAATCCTTTCTGCAGTGTTAAGGTTTAGCTTCTGTTCTAGCCCATTGCACCTGTACAAGTCCCATTCACTTAAATGGGATTCATGCCGATGTTAAGAGATCACACCAACCCAAGATAAACAGAAAGAGGCATGCCTTTAATCACAGCGTTGGTATCTCTTTTTGCAGAGTTAATTCTTATTCACAATTCATCCAGTACCTTTTCTTCTTTTACTTCCAATGACACAATTTTCTTCAGTGTTTTTTTTTTTATGTTGGTTTTTTTTTTATCAGTGAGCAAACCTCATATAAAAACTTCAGTTTCATTGTGGCTGTAACAAAGTAGTCCATGCTAACGTGAAAATGAAAACTGTATCTCAAAGAATGAAAGCTACAATAAAAGTAAAAAACAATTAACTTTTCATTCTTTGCTGTATCAGTGAAAAAGGAGATAAATTACTACCATGTAATTAGATATCATGGAAAAGAGAGAAAGTATGCGGGAGCAAGAAAAGCAAGCATATTTAAGTATAAAGACAGATGAAATCTGCATCTCTGGACATCCCAGAACACTCAAAATGTCTGGAACTGTAGGTTGCAACCACATTGCAAACATATTTCTGCCGTCACACCCTGGGGTGAGCTTCCTCACCCCGGGTAGGGGGTCTGTCCAGTCACTGAACAAAGGTTTTGGTGGCCGGGGCTGGGGAGAGGGCAGGGGGCATGTGGACGTGGGTCCGCACAGCCCTGCCCCCCGTGCTCCTCAGTGCAGCCCTGCCTCCTCCCTGACAGATGGGTGCGGTGGCCTATGAGGCCACCACATCCACCCGGAACTGCTCTGACCACCGGCCAGGGTGGAGTGGGCCATAAGACATGATGGCCTGCTCTACCACGATCCAGGGATGCCTAACCCGGACCATGACAGGGCTTAACACGGGATGTGCACGAGCCAGGAGCCCAGTGCACATCCCGGGTTATCCCTGCCATGGTTCAGGGTTACTTCTGCTTCCACCCTTGGTGAACATCTGGCAGGGCAGGAGCAGATGTGACACCGCTGCTCGTGGCCATGCTGGGATAAGTGTGGCCCCATGGGCGGGGGTGTCACATCTGAAAATACCCCAAATCCCTTTCCCTTGATATTTACTAGCTGGGGGGAGGTGACTTTCCAATCTTCTCCTCAACCCCATCACCAAGTAGCATCAGAGACAGGCTTGACAGGTAAAAAATCCTGGGGTTACCTCCCCAGATGGGCTCTGAGTAGGGCTGAAACAAAATTTTAGCTCTAGTTCCAATTCTGTCAGAACCAAGCGTTCCTATCAAAAATTGGAATGGATGAAATTCCATTTAAAAAGTGAGCTGCCCCAAGATGCCTGAGGCAGGAGGGGGCGGCATATAAATGTTAAGATAAATAAAATAAATAAATTATTTATTGTATTTTTCTGTGTTGATTTTAGCTGTTTTTATATTTTACAATGTTGTTTTATTTTCTATGTTAGCCACCCCGAGCTGCCTGAGGCAGGATGGGAGTGGGGTAAAAAATTGTTTAAATAAATAAATACATAAATAAATAGGTGGGCAGAGTTCTGCTTAGCTGGGCTGCGTCTAGCTGCAGTGCTGGATACTGCCTTTCTGAGTACGGTGGCCATTGGTCTTTTATACAGGACTGTCCTGTTTTTGAAAGGTTTGTCGATTGTCCTTTATGTACATCTTCCAGGACATAACCACTTTTCAAAAAAATCCGCACAGCTGCATCTTGGTGGAATTTTAAATATACTCCCATGGCTGGGATTTTGCCATTACTACTGAATCCCCTTCCCCACCCCTCTCCCAGTGTTTGATGCTCATCCCTGGCTCAGAGGAAGGAGCCCCAAGCCAGCTGCACTCTTCCACCCCATATGTCCTGTATTCTATTCCCTCCCCCAAGTCCTGTTTTATGTGGATGCATCAGTGGCCACCCTAGTTCTGAGACAGCAGCAGCCCCTGCAGGTGGAAGGGCTTACTATATGCAGGCAGCTACGCTGAGAGGCGGAGAGCAGCCTAGCTCCAAGCATGATATGTACTGATGTTTTTTGGAGTCCAGATCGAGACTTTGGATATTATTTTTTTGGGGGAAATGTTGGGTTCACTCAAACCCAAATATTAGGGGTGGGAAGTTCGGATCATCCAGTATCCGATACTTCCGGTATTTTGGTATACAGGCAGTATTGGATTACTCCGGTATTTGGGGGTACCGGTACTGGATCTTTTTTACAGTGCGGCCATTGAAATGAATGGCCGCAATGTAAAAAAAAAAAAAAACAACCCACCAAACACTTTCCCTCCCCAGTCCAGGCTGCGCGGGTGGAAGGGGGCACACCCCCACCCACCCTGCCCAGCCTGGATTTTTTTAAAAAAATTTTTTCCCCAAAGTCACTGCTAGTGCGTGCTCCGGGCCGCCGCTGGCGACCCAGAGCCCGCACCATCAGGTAAGTACTGTGGTACTAGGGTGATCCCTGGGGTGGGGGGTGGTTTAACACACACCCCACCCCAGGGATCATCCTACCTCCCCACCCAGGGATCGCCTGCCTTTGGCGCTCCGGGCGGCAGCAGTGGCAGTCCAGAGGCTTTAGCGTTGGCTGTGGTTGCCGACTTCAGCGCTTTCTAGGCCTTCCGGGGAACTTCCGGATTTCCCCGGAAGGCCTAGAAAGCGCTGAAGCCGGCAGTCACAGCCAGCGCTGAAGCCTCTGGAGCGCCGCCGCCACCCAGAGCGCCCAAGGTAGGTGATCCCTGGATGGGGAGGTAGGTTGATTCCTGGGGTGGGGTGTGTGTTAAACCACCCCCCACCCCAGGGATCACCCTAGTACCTGCTGGTGCGGGTTCCAGGTGAGACCGCACTAATAGGGATTTAGGGTAAAAAAAAATATTTTTAAATCCAGGCTGGGCAGGGTGGGTGGGGGGTGCCCCCCCTTCCACCCGCACAGCCTGGGAGGGTGAGGGGGAAGGTGTTTTTCCCCCCATTGATTTCAATGGGGACAGTTCCCCATTGAAATCAATGCAATAAATCCGGCACCGGTAATCTGGTTTTAATCCGGTAATCCAGTTTTTTGTAAACTGGTAACCGGTAAAACTAGTAGCCGGTATTTGGCCTGATGTCCCACCCCTACCAAATATACAGACCCGATATTTGTGTTTTAAATGTGTAAGAACAAAAAGGGCTTTTTCTGGTTTATTTGTGTTTTATCAAATGCACAGCCCCATTAGTTAGTTAGTTAGTTAGTTAGTTAGTTAGTTCCAACAATGTGCCTGGTGCTGAACAGTCATGATTAGGGATAGGTCCTCATTCCAAGGGTCTTACAAGATAGGATGGACAAGGGAGTGAAGACAAGGAAAAGGGGATCATAGGGAAAGACATAGATACATTCAAAAACGCTTAGCTCAGATAGAAAAGATGGGTGGTGGGGAGGGTTCTGAAGGAGAAGACAGGAAAACAAAGCATTTGTGAACAGTCTATGGGGGCATATTATCCTTCAAAAATTTATTCATACATTTGAGACCAGGTCCCTGGTATCTACAAACAGTGCCATGTACTTGTGGAGACTGGGATCTATGATAGGAGCCCCCGCCCCCCATTAAATGAAATCTATGAATAAATCTGAAATGGCAACATGAATGCAAAAGTTTTTGAAGGAACTTTGCCTTAGCCCCTCACCCTACAGGGATCAAGGTTTGAAAATGAGGTAATATTTATTCCATTTCAACTTTATATTAGGTCGTGCTACATAACAGAAGCACTTCAGACAACTTTGAGTGATGCATGCCAATAATGTTTTAATAACACTGCCTTTTGTCTCCTTTATGGCATTATTTCTTATTAAATTATACATCAGATTTCTCAAGGGATCTTTGAATGGATGGATACAGAATACTTCATGATCATGCAATTTAAGATTTTCAATATGCACTAAGTGGCAGATACACAGCAGGTAGAATTGAAGTTGAAAATTCAGGACTGGAATTTGGAAATCCAGGACTGGTACTTTTCTAGGGTTGGGTCAAGTGCCATAGTTTTGACAGGTATACTCATTTTTGTGGGTATTCGGTTCAGTTCTGTTTGAGATCTGCTCCTGAAAGGTCACCCTACTGGCTCTTTTTGCTCTTTTGGGATCCCACCATTGTTCCTCAAAATCAGCAGGCATTTTTTTCTGTCAGGCCTTACAGGGTGGAACTCATTCCCTCCAGCGGTGTATTCAACGGTGTAATGCAAATCGGATGCAAACAAAAAAGTTACAGCCAGAAATATGTTTTTCAGGTTTTTCCCTTTAAATCAAAAACAAAATGTCATTTTTGTTTCTATTTTTGTTATTATTATTTGTCATTTTTGAAATTGCAATAACGATAATGAAAACAACAATGTTCATTATCGTTATTGTAATAATGAAAATAACAAGCACACCCCTAAAAGGGGGAATGATTTGCCCATCTCTCTTTTATTGTTCTCTTTGGATATGGAGTGCAGTGGGGATTTGCTTCTTACCTGATTTGCTTGTAAGGAGGCATTTCCCTGCTCTCTTTTATTGCCCTCTTCTGCACAGTGAGGATTTGCCCCTCATCTACTTTGGGCTTAAGGGGACATTTGCCCCTCCCTGATTTATTTCCCTCTTTGGCATGGGGTACAATGGGGATTTGCCCCTAGATTTTGTATTTTCCTGTAGTGAGACTAGGGGAAGGGGTTATTTAACCATCTGTGTTTGATGCCCACTTTCAGGCGG
>QEPC01012601.1:160349-217865 GCA_003113815.1 Sphenodon punctatus | reverse complement strand
CCGGAAGGCCTACAGCGTCCTGACGCCGGCAGCCACAGCCGGCGCTGAGGCCGCCGGACCGCCCGCCGCCGCCGGAGCTCCCAAAGGTAAGCGAAGCGGCGCACTGTAGGGGTGATCCCTGGGTGGGTGGGGGTGTTAAACACCCCCACCCCCCCAGGGATCGGGTCATACTTACCCACGGCTGCGGGGACGCCGCGGCCGCTGGTGCTGGGGGGGGCTCGCCTCTGGGTCACTCTCAGTCTCTTGCTCTATTTTTAAAACAAAAAGCCAGGCTGGGCAGGGTGGGTGGGGGGTGCCCCCCCTTCCACCAGCGCAGCCTGGACTCGGGGAGTGGTTTTTTTGTTTAAAACTTTTTTGCTGGGGCTTTAACTTTTTTTTACATTGCAGCCATTTTTAAATGGCTGCAATGTAAAAAAATCCAGTACCCCGAAATCCGGTACCAGGTCCGGATTACCGGGTCGAATCCGATAATGCCGGTACGCCCGATACCGGCATTATCGGATACCGGATTGTACCAGTTTCCCACCCCTACTAGTTATATCCACGGCTCCACTGAACCTGAGTCCCCCTCCCCTATTGGAGCTGTGACTTGGGGGGGTGGTTCCCATGGCTTTTGGATGGGGGATAGACTGGTCTAATACTGTTGCTTACTTGGTTGGGGGTGGGGCTAGAGGTGGGGCCAGAGGCAGGGCCTGCTCACCTGGGCGGAGCTATACTAACTTTGGACTTCAACCCTCCCATCCACATCACTTCTGGATCCGCCCCTGTATATCTCAGGGTGTTTTTAGACCTGCCATCATGCTTTGATCCAGCCCAGAGTGAGTTCCTCATTCTAGGCAAAATTCACCCAGGCTGTCAAGCAAGAGTGATGGCATTCTGGGCTGAGGACGTGGTGGCGAGAAGGAGGGTGTTGTGTGGACATGCATCTGCACAGCCCCACCCCCACACTGTCAGGAGTGGCCCTCCCCCCCTCCCTGACAGGTAGCCATGGTGGCCTATGAGGTCCAGAGGAAAAGCCCAGTCTAATCACTGCCATAGCCCAGGCTATAGCCCGGGCCAACATTTGATGGCCCTTTCAAACATAACATTGGGAACAGGTTAATCCATGCTACAGCGATTTAATCCGTGCTCAGCGTCATGTCTGAAAACACCCACCATTTCTCCCTCCTCACCTTCAAAAAGCACCAGAAACCTTTTTTTATTCTCTGGTGCTTTCTAAAGATCCACTGCTGGTTTTCCTTATTTTATCTTTTCTTCCCCGTTTTAACTCTTTTAGATGCATTTTATATGAATTTTACGTTTTAAGGAGATTTATTGTATTTTTGTACTAACGTTGTGAAGCACTCTGAGTATCCTTCACTGAGGGATAGGGGTACTATATAAATAAAATGTATTAATTATTAATTAATGAATAATTTATTATTATTGGTATTGTTGTTTTCAGTCTTCTCAGGCCCAGAGAAAAACAGCTTGGCAGGTCCCACTCATTTGCCTTGCCTATTCTGAAGATTTATCTACTTATGGACAGTCTCTTTTCTAATACTGATTGATTGATTTTTATTGGTCAAAATTAAGATTACACAGACCAGGCGTGACATAAGCCATTGCCTCAGTTCAAAATGTAAACTAACAAAATCCCATCTCTGACATTTTCCTTAGCAGTTTGTATGCTTAACAGGAACTAAAAGAAAAGGAATTAAGTCATAATAAAATTAAATAACTAAAATATCATAGCATAGGTTAACATAACCTCTCAATACAAGTCTATTCCAAACCAATTCCCAGGAACTACATGTATAAATATAGCCATATTCTCTATGTTCAGCAAGTAATGATGCCCTGAAAGTCCAGGAAAGCAGCACGGGTCACAACAGCTTTGCACAGAAATTGAGCTATCTTCTCCAGAAAACCCAGATCCTTAGTTAACATTGTAATCTGGAGCAACTCCGAAGTAGCTAGTCCTGGGTATTTATCTAAATAAGGTTGCAGCAATTGCTGTCTTAGGTTTGCGTACAGATTACATTCAAACATAATATGAGCCAAAGTCTCAATCTGCTCATAATCAAATAGGCAAAGACATTCTTCAATAGGTATTTTCTCCATACGTCCCTCAAATACCTTAGATGGAAAGACATTTAGATGAGCCTTAAATAGGCTCCGTCCAAGAGCAGAGGGAAAGTCTAGCTTCAGGTAATAGGCCATATCCCCCTCGGCAGGCAATAGCTCCAGATAATTACCCAAAGAATGTAGTTTCCTAATCTGGGCAATATCTTCTTGCCGGGCTACATCCTTCGTTCTTGTGATGAGTTAGATTTTGGCCACCCCACCACCTTTGAAGGCAAAGTAATCTGTTGAGAAGCCCAAATAGGCAATTCTCTCCTTCATCTTGGCTCTCCAGGTGGATTGAAAGCTGTCCTTTGCAAGCCAGCAGAACAGCTCTATCTGGGGAGCCAATTCAACTCTGGTCCACAGGGAAAGGGCAAATTTAGATGTTTTTGTTTCCCAACTTGTTGTTCCAGACTCCCACCTGATAGCCACCGAGGGAGACCCGGCAGGCAAACAAAAAAGTTTGCACAAAAGTGTGGACTGTAACCTGTTAAGGTTGACAGGTCGAATCGTAGCCCAAATTGCTGCACCATAAAGTAGTTGGGAAGTAACTTTTGCTTCTAAAACTCTCAAGGCCATTATCTCTCTCCCTGCCCCTTTTCGTTGAAAGTAATTCAATATTACCTGTCCTGTACCCCTAGCCTTATTTAATGCCAATTTGGCCTGCAGAGCCCAATTACTGCCCTTATCCAGCATAATACCCAAACATTGGAAGTTGTTTACTTGCTCTATTTTTTCCTGACCTATTATCCACTTATACTGTTTCCTGCTCTTCCCAAAAACCATTATTTTGGTTTTAGTGTAGTTCATTCGGAGGTCACTTTTGGAGCAAAAGTTTTCAGCAGCTCTAAGCTGTTTCACCAGTCCTATTCTCATCTGAGATAGAAGAACCGCGTCATCGGCATACAACAGGACTCCAATTGCCCTAGTTGCCAGGCACGGGGAAACAAAATCATCAGAGGAGACCATAGGAACCAGGTCATAGAGATAATAGTTGAATAGGCTAGGGGCGAGCGTACATCCCTGCCTTACCCCAACTCGCACAGGTATCTCGGATGTCAATTCACTAGTTGAGGGATCAAATTTAACTTTTAATATGTTATTTGTATGCAGAGCCCTAATCAGGAAGTACAATCTTCTATCCAACGTGGATGCTTCCATTTCCCCCCAAAGGCGATTACGGTTAACCGAATCAAAGGCAGCCTTTATATCTATGAATGCTGCAAACAGTTTACCATTTTGTCTCACATACTTCTCCACCAGATGTGTCAAAATCAGAACCTGGTCAACCGTTGAACGCCCCCCTAGGAACCCTGCCTGTTCGATGGCTAAGCAGACCGCCAGTTGCTGGGTATAACACCCTCCTCATTAATCTTTGTAAATAGAACTGCCAAAAAGGGGGCCCACCAATCTTTCTCAGTTTTCAAGAGATTGGTAGGGATATAATCAGGCCCCGGTGCTTTACCCAGCGACAGGTTTCCTATCATTTCCCTTACTTCACCTGGATCTACTGCCGGCCAGCTGGGAGTGTCATGGATACTAAATGGGATTTCTTGCTCCTGATGGTAGGCAAACTTTAACATATAAAAGGACTCCCATGTTTCTTTTGGGATTGCAGCTCTATTAGTTACCTTACTACCCCTCATTGATCCATTCAAGATTTTCCAAAAACCCCGAGAATCATCCTTCAAAGCAGCCTGATACAAAGTCCAGTCCTGCTCTTCTTCATACTTTTTTTTCTTTTCTCAAATCATTTCTTTATAATCCTTTTTCTGGGTAGGGTAGATCTCCAAAAAGTTGGTCATTCTCCCGTCTCTATACCTAAGGTACATCTTCCTTAACTGCATTTTGGCTAATTTGCATTCCTTATTAAACCATCTACAACTAGATGGTTTGTTAGGATTATCCCCAGAGATGCATTTCTTGGTAAGGAGATCAGCACATCCATCTATCAGTTCCTCAAAAGGGTCTAAGAAGTTCTTCCCGACCCCCCTTTGAACCAACCACAGCCAAGAACTTGACTGACAGAAGGCCCTTACCTCATTTGCTATTTCCTAATCCCAGATACTCTTGCGCAGGCAGATTTTGGGGGTCGAATTGATATTACCAGGCCTGCTATTAGGGTTAATCAGCATTTCTCTATCATCAACAGAGTGAATCACCAGAGGTAGGTGATCACTCAAAAGACAGCCCCCCACCTGGAAACCATCTGCTAAATGCAGAAGGTTCCGGGTCACAATGATGTAGTCTACTACACTTACTCCTGTATGTGAAAGAAACGTAAATTCCCCTTCCCTATCTCTTTCAGAGGAGCCATTTAATATAAACAAGTCCAAGTTTATTAACAAGTTTACCAATGCCAACCCTGAGCTGTTTATTTTGGTATCTTTAGATTGTCTTTCTAATAGGGGAGGGGGTTTGGCCTACCTGCCAGGGCTGAATACTGGAAGAGTGCGTCATTATCCTTACCAATCCTGGCATTAAAGTCTCCTGCAATAATCAGAGCAACAGATGGTGCCTTTGTCCTTAAGTCCTGTAAAAAAGTTTCTAATCTAGTCCAATAATGGCCCTGAAATGAGCCTACATTAGCAGGTGGGATATAAACTGCGACCAAAATAAATTTAGCATCCCAGTAACCGATTTTTTTGCATAGGGCTATTGGAGGGAGGATTTTAATCTTACCCACCCTAAGTTGGGCCTTAAGTGATATCAAACAAGCTATACCCCCTTTGGCTCTCCCTTTTCCTGCCTTGATTGCTGGAATTTTAAAGGCCTGATAGCCATCCATCTCTATCGAGTCACTAGCCCATGTTTCCAGCAATACAATAACCTGGAAGCGATGGAAGAAATCTCTCAGTTCTACATCCCTATGCTTAGACTGCCACCCCGCAATGTTCCAAGAACATATGCTGTTATTATAAAGAGGGGGAGAGGGGTCAGCCTCTTGTCAGATCACACATATTGGACACTCAATAAGTTGAGACTGCATCCCTACCTCCCAAAAGGATTCCGTTGGGGGAGCTAGCAATCCATCTATTGCTCTTTCCTCCCCTTCTAGGGACCCCTGAGGTACTAGCTGCTGAGTGTCTTGCTTGGAAGGATCCAGAGCCTCTATTTCAGTTTCCCTTTTCCGGGTATCAATCGACACCCTTCCAAGCATTCTTTTGCAACCTTCCTGGGCCAGGCACCCATTGCTTAGGCTAGCTGGTATAGCCGACCCAGAGCTACTCTGGGGCTCTAATTCTGTCACCATCCTTACTCCAGATGGACCCAAACTATCCTTCAGGGACCCACTACCTTAGCCATACCTGCTCTTGAAGAGCAAAAGGTCCTCCTATTTGTGGATCTGCCTACCGTAGTGGATGTGTCCACCCCAATGGCCCCTCCCCGCAAGGTGGAGTTGGACCTTTGCAAGGTGGATCCTCCAAAGGTTTGGGCCCCCAGGGCTTTCCTCTGGGGCCTTCTAGTGCTGGTTGTTGCTTGTACATTCGCTATTTCTGTCAAGTTCTCCCCCAGGTCAATACTAGATCTGACCTGTGCCAGGCCCTGTGATTCATCATCATGGGGCTGGGCATCCATAGTGATATACACTTTGCTAACTGCAACCCCCCCATGTAGAGAGTAAACCCCTATCCTGTAGCAATCTCTGTATCCATTGTGCTGATCTAAAATGCACTATATGTGATGACCAGAGGGGCCCCTAGCTAAAGACTGAAAATATCTAATTCGCCATTCAGGTAGATTCCAATGAAGGATATTCCACAGATGTACATGAATCATATCTATGCTATGCCAGTTTGGTAGATATCCATTTGGCAAAGGAATAATCCTTATGGCAATGGCAGTTCTATTAATCTGGACTTTCTTCTGACTAAGCTTGGCTGCACCATAATGGTATTTATCATTTTGAATACCCTGTTGGGCCTTACTTAAGTCCCTACCCCTAAGATCCTCCTTTACTTCCCCACTCCCCAGGTGGGGGTCACCATACTGATAGTTCCAAGTTCCAGGTAAAAAATTATTGGAGGTGCTGTCATTTATTTGAAATATTTGTTTAGCCAACTCTTTTTTGGTATCTATCAGTTCCCGTGTGATTTTCTTCAGCTGGGCTGTTTGAACATTCAAAATCTTAGTTATGTTGTTTAATTGATTACAAAGATGTTTTATTGACTCCCCTATAAGGAGGCATTGTGTACCCATGATATCCCAACTAACCTTTTCAGTTGGGTCTTTCCTATTATTATTACCCCTCTGAGCCTGGGGCAATAGGGTTGGTGACAAATAATTCAGGGAGACATCTGTTTCCAGGTCAGCACCCGAGAATAACTCATCTACTGACTTACTGAGTTCAGAGCCTCTGGGGGAGCAAACTGTCTCTACCATAAGCTCTATCTGTTCTATACTTCCCCCTTGCCTTCTAAAGGAGAGCTCTAAGGGGGAACCCCCATTATCAGAATTTAGAGGCAATGCACGGGAACAGGTATCAGCATGGTCCTGGGGGATATCTTCTATGTGGATACCTGGTGCTTGCGAATTTGAGTCCCACAACACTTTAAATATCGGCTCCTTCCCTGGGACAGTTCTAGGAGGAAGAATCGACAAAAAAGTATCCAAACTAAGCTGCCTATCCTGGACCTGCGCTCTCTTCATCATGCCTTGTGGCTTCCTTCTTCTAATTGTGCCCTTCATCCTAGGAGGTTCGCAGTGACACCTACCACCCACCAAACCTCTTCTCACAGAGCCCACAGTTTTAATACACCAACCAAGGTCTGCAACAAATATCGCTACCAATCTTCTAGCTGCCCTCCAAAAAATAACTTAGCATAAGCTCCCAAATTTACAAACAGTGTTTACCACCCTTTCAGTACTATCAGCCCTAGCGACCCCTGCGGTGCCCGAAGGGCCCCAAAGGGCCGTACACTTTGGCTGTGGCACTTCGGCTCAAGGATGCGGCTCGCGGTCTGTGGGTCAGCTGCAGATGGAGTCCTAATATAGCTGCACATCAGCTTCCGGGAGCGGGCAGGTGGATGGCGGGGGGGGGAGGAAGAGAGAGGAGCAAGGTCCCCAGGTGTGCAATCCCCTGCTCCCGGCACTCTCAATCCGTGCCTGTTCTCCCCTTCAGAGCTGCAGGGACCCCCGGCAAAGTAGCAACGCTACACAGCTGACCCAGGCTAGACAGAAGCAGCAATGGGCAGTGCAGTTGGTAGGTCTCTCTCGAACAGAAGCTGCAGATGGAGTCCTAATATAGCTGCGGGTCAGCTTCCAGGAGCACGCAGGTGGATGGTGCAGGGGGGAGGAAGAGAGAGGAGCAAGGTCCCCAGGTGTGCAATCCCCTGCTCCCGGCACTCTCAATCTGTGCCTGTTCTCCCCTTCAGAGCTGCAGGGACCCCCCGGCAAAGCAGCAATGCTACACAGCTGACCCGGGCTAGACAGAAGCGGCAACGGGCAGTGCAGTTGGTAGGTCTTTCTCCCTTTTCTAATATATTAAATGCTCATTTTTACCTTCAAAAAAGTTTAAACTGCAGGGTAGAAATTGCCTTGGCAGGTTAGCAGCTGAGATAATTTGGCAAATGCTTTCTCAGTTCTGATAACACAGCAGCAAGAGTGAAGACATTTGAAGTTACATACTTAAGTTGATTTAAAGAACACTCTTTGCTGGAAACTTTACTAGAATTAGAGAAAGTATTGCATCCATGGTAACACCTCATTAAAATTTCATATCAGGTACTGGGAAATAGGTGAAGAATTAGTTCCCAATATGTAAATAGTAGGGATGTGTGAACAGAATGGGGTTTGGCTGTTCGGCCGGTCAATCATTCGGTTCGAAAACCAAGTTCAGGTTCGGTCATTTGGTTTGGTTGAGTTTGGACCTGCCGAATGTTTGGCAGAGTTTGGACCTGCCGCAAGGCTTGGGGTCCTCCAGGGACCCCCAGGGGTGCTCATGGTGGCATGGCAGGCTGTCAGAGACCCAGAAGCAGAGGCCGGGAAGGCTTGGCACTTGGCACCCCTGGTTTCCCGGGCATTGCAGGCTGACAGGCCTCCAGTTATGCTTGCAATATGCTGACTGGGTTCTCCATTTCTAGTTGCCATCATGGCAGGTGGTGGCAGGCTGGCTGGCTGGCTGGCCACGTGAATCACCACTGGGCAAGGCTACTTAACCAATTTGCAGAAGAGTTGGTTGAGATCTGGCAAGTAATATGGCAGTCTGCATTGTCCAGCCCCGTATGGGTGCCATGTCAGCCACCAAGCCTTGGCTGGGCCTCTTCCCTGCCTGTAATGTAGGCCCCAGAACCCTGAGGGTGGGTCCTTGGGCTGGAGTGGCATTTACGTGATGCGGTGGAATGACAGCTTCCTATGAGCAGAATAATGGCCCAGGAACCCTGACAGTGTGTCCTGGGACTAGAGTGGCTGGCTTCTAGATGAAGTGGATGGACATCCCCCCATGCATGTAATTTATGCCCCAGAACTCTGATGGTGGGTCCTGGGGCTGGAGTGGCTGGCTGTATCTTGATGCGGTGGAATGATGGCTCCGTGTGAGAAGAATGACAGCCCCAGAACCCTGAGGTTGGGTCCTGGGACAGGAGTGGCAGCTTCTGGATGACTTGGAATGACAGCTCCCACGTGGAGGGTCCTTATTCACTTACAGCATGGCCCAGTGACAGCCAGCTCTGCTCCTGTTGGACACAGACAGCTATTTCAACTTAGAGGAGGTATTCAGCATCATCACTGAGGCAGGTGAGCAAATAGCCAAGAGGAGCTTGCTTTCGGGCTTGCTGGCATGGGTGGAGCAGCAGCAGAGGCCCGGCCAGGGCTTGGTGGCTGGCAGCACTGCCACTCAGCCGGGCGTTGCAGGCTTGGCTCGTATTCAACAGAACTCAAGAAGCTCTAATGCCAATTGGTCAAGCCTTGCCTGGTGGTGAATCACGTGGACACCCTGTAGCTGTCACCAATCACCACCTCTGCACTGAGGGGTTTGTGGCTCCACAGAGGTGGGGGCAACTTCAGCACCCACGGGTGATGGGACAGGCTCCAGCCAACTCAGCATGCTCCGAGGCCCCTCCCCTTGCCCCACTCACCCCTACAACCTTGCTAGCACAGCAACAACTGGGCGGGGCAAACTCTCAGGCTACGTAGGTGGCGGCGCATGCAGTGCGTTGCTCCACACGGTTTGTGGCATGACAGGGGGCAGAGCCAGTGCAATAAAAAGCCAGTACTGAGGGGGCCTCAGTACTAATGAACAAGCGCAGACCAGCCGACTGAAATTTAAGTGCTTGTGCTGAGATATTGTTGGGTATCCCTTGAGGACGTGAATTGTGTGTTGTGATTCCCCCTCCTCTGCTTCCCTGAGACAGTGACTGGTAGCATGAGTGTGTATGTGAGTGGATGGAGAGTGGTTGTGGATATGGTGTATCCCCCGTTCCCCTCTGTGGGTCTCCTTCTGCCTCCTCTTACTCTGTGAGCAAGTCCCCTCCCCCTTCCCTCCTGACCCGGGCCCCTTCCCCCGTTCCCCCTCACTGTCTGCCACAGCTGCCATTCCCGGCTTCAGGTGTGAGTACGGGTGTGGACAAGGCGAGCGGTGGGGACCTTGTTCTGTCCTCTACCTCAGCGCCCAATGATGATAGGGGCCCTGTCTCAGTGAGACATCTTGGCCCAAACACTATCCTGATGGGCATTTATCCTAGTGTGTGCCAGACGAGGAGAGGACTAGGACCCAAGGGGCATGACCGAAGCATGAAGTACCTATTTCCCCCCTCCCCTCTGACAGTATCAGACATTGTATTGCCCAGTCTCAGAACCCGTGGCGGCATTGACAGCAGAAGCAGACATTGGATTGCCTGGTAGCAGACCCCAAGGCACAGCAGAGATGGCATTGGTGGCAGCGGCAGACATTGGATTGCCAGGGCACAGTACCCATGGCACAGCAGACAGCAGCAGAAGAAGCTTTCTGTGCACAACACCCATGGATGGTAGGAGCCAAGATGGTAGGATTTGCCAGGGAAGAGCTTCCATACAGCAGCAGACAGCAGCACCAGGATTGTTTGGGCACATTTGGATTGGTCAGGGCAGAGCACCCACGAATCATCAGACAGCATCAGCGGGATTACCAGGCCATTGGGACACATCACCCAGGATTGCCAGGGCAGGCAGACAGCAACCTGGGCATGAGACACAGGCAGGCTGGGGCAGGGCTTCAGCTTTGCCCATAGGGCGGGCAGACAGGCAGCGTGGCATGTGCAGAAGGCAGGCAGGCAGACTGAGGCAGGCTTTGAGCTTTGAGCTTTGCAACCTGGCAGGGCACACAGATAGGCTGGCAAAGACTGTGCAATGTCATTTTCGTTATTGTCGATATCGATACCAATTCCAAAGATTTTATTTTCGGTATCAGTATCAGTATCAATATCGTTTGGTCTCGTGATTGCACCAAAAACTGGAAACCAGAAATGGTATTTCAATTGCGTGTGTTCTCGTGGTGTCTGTCTGGGTTGTGTGAAAAGTGTTGTGAGCTTGTATTTGTGTGTGTGTGTGTTGTAACTGTGTTGTTTGGTTTGGTTGAGGTTTGTTTGGTTGGTTGAGTTGGTTTGGTTGGTTGGTTGGTTTGGTTGAGATGGAGGTACCCTGATTTGGGACCCCTTCTGCCACTCCCAAAAGCGGCCTCCGGGTCCTGCCACCAGTGTGCCATGACTGCCAGGTAGGTGTGCTGTGCATTTCTGCTGGACCACAGGTCAGTGGTGAAGTGGATGGTGGCACCCCAGCCCCTGCCAGCTGCTCCCTCACCCGCTCCTTTAAAGCCCGGTACAGGGCGGGCACCACCTAACAACTCAGGATGGTGCATGAGGGCAGATTAAACTTGGGGGTCAGGAAGCCAATCAGGCACTTGAGCCCCATGTCCCCCACCACTGAGAAGGACTGCCCATCAAGGGCGATCATTTCCCCCAACGTGAACCACACCACCCTCCATGTCCTGCAGCTGCCGAGGGACTTGGAAGCTGCCCCCACCCCAGCTCCTCCATGGTGCACTGATGCTGTTTCTGCTGCTGCTGCTCCCCCTAGCAGCAATATCGCTCCTGCTGCTAGATGCAGCTGTTGGAGCAGGAGGCTTGCCTGTTGATGGAGGGAGACAACTGGCCGCTGCTCTCGGGAACCCACTGGCATCTACTTCCCCTACCTGTCCACTTAGCAGCATAGCACTGTGGCATCCCTTGAGGTGCCTCACCATGGCAGTTGTGCCAAGGTCGGTGAGTACCTGCACATGCTTCACCACCTTCTGGCACAAAGTGCACTGCACCTGTCTTGAATCATCCACATGCACAAACTTAAAATGCACCCATACGGACTATTTTTTGCCCCCTCTTGCCTTCTGGCCTGCACTGGGTGATGCACCGCTGACAGCGCTCCTGGGAGGGGCAGAACTTGGTGGTGACACAGCTCTCGGAGAGACAGCTATCACCTCCGCTCCAGACATATCCTCTGAGAGACTAGTGCCTGTCTCACTGTCTCCAATCAGAGTGTTCTCCCACGAAGGGGAGTACTGGGACCCTGAGGATGCTGGACTGCCCACTAGGGATGGGCGAATGCGGTTCGGAAGTTCAGAGTTTGGACTGAACTCAGTCTGTTCGGTCGACCGAACCGAACTTCCTAACCGAACTCGAATTTCAAACCAAACCGAACCGAATTTCTGAACTCTGTTCTGTTCGCCCATCCCTAGTGGCAACACACACCAAAAAACCTGGGTTTGAATGACCGAACTTGGTTCAGAAGTTCAGAATACAACCGAACTTGGTCTGTTTGGTCAACTGAACAGAACTTCTGAACTGAACTTGAATTTCAAACTGAACCGAATTTCCGAACTCTGTTCTGTTTGCCCATCCCTACTGCCCACCATGCTGCTGCCACTCTCCCTGTGCCCCCTATAGCTGCTGCTGCTGCTGCTGCTACTGCTGCTGCTGATCCCCTCCCTGCTGTCAGGGCCAAGGGATCAGGTGCTGCCTCGAGCAGCTGGGGTGGGATCCACAAGCCCTGGACTTCTGGCGATCACCTCAGCAATGGGGAACATTGGTGGTCCTTGAGGAACATCCGAACCCAAAGCACTGGCTCCTGCAGCTGCAGCAGAGACAGCCACAGTCTCTTGTACTGCAGGCCTTCCAGTGCCCTGCATGGCAGTGGAGGACGCTGGCAGGCGGTGCCATCAAACCACCCCCTGGTGGATAGTGCCACTACTGGTAGCCTCAGAAGCCTCTAGCCCAAAATCAGGTCTGTGAAGTTTGGGGCATGGTGATGGCCTCTGGCTGCTGCCTGCTGCCACTCTGCTGGCATGGCCCTAACACCTCTGCCACATGACGCATTGCCCGCCTTACGGGCAGCAAACTGACCTTTCCTGCTTCCCTTCTCCATGTCTTCCAACCCAAGGAATGCATTTATAAATTATCTAAGATTGTATCTAATATTTTATATATTATGTTATTTATGATAGATTGTTTTATATATTTTATATATTTTATATATATACTAACTCTAACTACTATTAACTATTCTAAGATCTATGGAATTAAAAGGAATATTATATCTACAAAGGCCTAGTCCTACAAACACACTCTAAAATATTAAAACTGAATAACTACTACACACTAAGACTATCTCTGTCTATCTCTATAACTAAGCTAACTCCTACATCTATCTATCTATCTATCTATCTATCTATCCAATATTACACAGGGATGGGGGGGGGAACACAGACAACTCACAGCAAACAACACAGGGAGGGGTACAAAACTGAAATGAAACCTAAATCAATCTAATACTACTCTAAATAAATCCTAAGATAGGGGAAGGGAATCAAGGATGCAATAGGAGGGGAGGATTCAATGGAGGGTAGGGATAAAGAACACAGCGAGGGTTAAAAAATAAAAATAACACCTAAATCTATCTAATCAAATCTAAATAAATGAACCTAGGGAGGTAAATGTGTGGGATTGGTGAAATAGGATGAGGATGGCAATGGATTAAGAATGGGAAGGAACACAAACTGCTGAGAGAGGGAGACTTCTGAAAATGCCAGGAACAGTGGCTAGCTCAGAAGGTGTTGGAAGGGGGGAGGGCAATGACTTTTGTTACTTGCTGCGCGCAGCCCACCTTACCACAAGTCCCATTGACTCTGTGCAGCCTAACCCCATGGCCCCCATGTCCGATCACAGACTGCAAAGCCAGTGGTCTGAGGAAAAAAGGGATGGTGATTGGGCAGGCTTGCTGCTACTCCAAACCTCTCCACTCCTGGTGCCAAGAAGTCTGCTCCTCAGGTGCCTCCCTCCCAGTTACGTTTTTGCCGCCCGAACTCATCCGAACTCACCCAAACGATACCGAACTGTTCGATTTTTTCCGAGTTTGGGTCGAGTCCGGTCAGTTCAGGTTCGGTCATCTGAACGGACCGAGTTTGGTCTGAACTCCGAACTCCCAAACCACGTTCACAGATCCCTAGTAAATAGCTAAATCGAGTAATAAAAGTCTTTGGAACAATAATATTTTAATTACTGTCAACAAATATGACAAAAGATAAACAGCAAGCTGTGTTTGCTTAGATATATTAATTAAACACAGACAGTTAACTTAAATACAATTGATTATGTGCAAGATAGTAAAGAAACTGTTTTCCTTAATACAAAAACTTAACTAGTCTTCCCATAATTTTCTTTTTTATGCCTACCTTCAGTATTTATTCAAAATCATTAGTTGATTAATAATTAACGATGCAACTGAATGTTAATTAGTGCCTGGTGAATGTTCTTGTTTATCTAGCTTTCTTCTCGGTATGCAGGAATTAACATGGGTCTTGCCGATACACTCCATTTCAAAATGTAATGCCTTTTTGCCAGCATATGGGTGATAGGCTGGTTAGGAAATTATGCTTGACGTGACTGAATTTTGCTGGAAAAGTGAAAGTTTCTTGTCCATAATGGAATAAGAATTTCTGCTGATACAATGAGATCTGCAGCTCTAGTAATGCATTTCTATGAAAACCTTTCAGTGCTCCCTAAAAGGCCTTACAAGCTTCAATTTGCACACCATGGAGGTAGTCTCATTTGATTGATTCTTAAAGCCGCTTTCACACATTCCAAAAATGGTCTAGTATATTAACCCAGGATAATACCAGGTATTATAACCCCATATCTCATGATTTTTAAGGCGAAAGCAACACACGATCTTGCAGCATAAAAGTAGAATAATGCATTCACACATTACAAAATATGTGGAATTATAATACCTGGTATTATCGCGGGTTATTTAAACAGCCCATTTTTGGAACGTGTGAAAGCAGCCTTACTTCCACCTACTACTTCATCTTTGACCAAGACTCCATTTTAACTTTCAGTGCCCTTAAGTCTTTCTAAACCTCCCAAGATATGACAGTTAATTTGAGACAGTATGCATACTATATCTCTATAGCATCTGAGCCGTTGAATGGCTAAACGTTTTGTAGGAAGCAATTTTTAAAAGTCCTATACCAACAGTAGGATAAAATATAAGAGCAGTGAATTAGTGAAAGCTTCATTTAGCCACTTTTACACAGACACCACCCACCCACAAACACCTGGAAACAACCATTGGATGGGTGGGAGAGCATCCGTGTAAAAGTCCATGAGTGGGTGGGGACACGTGCCCGACCCACCCGCCAACACCAACGGAGCAGCCACAAGGGAGCCAACACCCTCCGTGGGTGTAGATGGGTGTCCAACACCTGAGCATCGATGTAAAAGAAAAAACACCGACAGCTACACCCACGCGGACCAGACCAGCAGAGCCCCACTGTGCCGGTGCCATGTGTCACACACGGGCCACCATGCAGACACGCCCACAGGGGGGGAATCCCGGATATAAAGGAGGATGGAACCATGTCACATGCGCGCGGGCTCCCATGATGGTGACCAGGAAGGTGAATGAGAAGGCTAAGGGAGCCGACGCTGCCCCATGTGCAGGACTGGGCTGGATGAGCATGGGGACCCAGGAGTGCCGGGGGGGCAGAGACCCAGCAAGGTGGTGCAGGGGGGGCACCCCAGGCAGAAGGCACAAGGCGGGGTCCAAGGCTGCCGGTACAGGGGACCCCGGATGGGAGGTACAAGGGGGCACCCTGATGGGGGGGAAAGGGGGAACATGCCAGGCATAACACAGAGCAAATCTTCTGGCACAGGGCAGAGGGGCCGCACTGACCCCCCCGGTCGAGGACCTCCAGCCCAGCACATCCCAGGGGCACAGCCCAAGGAGCAGCAGTGAGAGTGAGGTGAGTGCGAGGGAACCACCCACCCACAGGCATGGAAGGGCCATGCCCCAGGCCTGGCACCATGGGCCAGGGAACACAGGGCAGGCAGCAGCTACCTAACCCAGTCCCCCATCCCCGCAGGACAGCTCCCAGAGAACGGAGCGCCGCACTACTGGGACAATGGCTGAGGAGGGCCCGCAGATAGCCAGGTGAGCAGAAGGGAACACCAGGGGGGAGAGAGGGGCTAGGCCCCTCAGGGGCACAGAGGGGACCAACAGGACCCAGAGTAATCCCTAATGCACTACCCCCAACAGGACATGACCATCACCATGGCTACCACATCCATAGGGCGGGCCACATGCCGCCAAGCCGGTCTGCCCCACACACATGGGTCCCAAAAGGGGGAGCCCATGTCCAGGCAGGAGATCAGGGAGTTCATACATGTGGGGGGGTCCAAAAGGGTCCAGCACGACCTGATGCTCAGCTACAAGACCAGACAGGTCTATGAAGCCATCCCCCATGAGATGCAGTGGCAGGGGTACAATAGGGATGTCACCCAGTGCATGCAACAGGCAAAGGACTTGAAGTCCGGATAAAAACATATCAAGGACAACAATCTCAAGTCAGGCCAGGCCATGCACACATACGAGTTCCAGGAGGAGTTGGACAAATTCCCCTGCATGGACGGGGACATCATGGCCTCCCGCACACATGGCAGTGCCTTCACCAGGGGCAGACGCAGGGCCACCATGCAACACCCCCGACCGACCCCAAAGAGCAGGGGGGGGGAAGTGACCCTGGTGAAGTCAGACAGGAAGCAGGAGGGGACATCCCCATGCCACAGGGGGAGGAGGCACCCCAGAAATCTGAGCACTGGACCACCACAATCAGTGCATGCCCCCAACACCCACAGGCCTACTGGCCACAGGGACAGTGGGGGGCGCGCGGAGCAAGCAGAGACCGGGATGGCCCCCAGGAAGTGTAGGAACAGGATCCAGGTACGATCGCCCCAGTGGGGCCAGGGAGGTGGGGAATGGCCTCGATGGAGGTGCAGCAGCCGGGGCTAGGGGCCAGCAAACACTAATGGTCCCCCATTCCATTGCACCACAAGGCAGCCTGGAGGTGCATGAGATGGAGGTCATGGAGGAGGAGGTGGGTCTGGTAGCTCCCCCCCACCAGGTGGGCACCCCTCTATGGTGGGGCACACCGGGCAATGGGCCACAGGGGGGTCCAGGTGCATAGGGGGGAGATACAGGATTGGGGGGGCACCCGGGGGTGTGCAACCACAACCATCAGGGCTGGTGGGACCACAGTGGCCCCCACAGCACACCTGACTGTCATGGTCCCCACCCACAGTGATCAGCTGCCTGAGGGCCATCCCACGAGAGGGGCAGGCAGGGGGACCCCACAGGGGCAGGCTGAGGGGAGCTGCCACACTATGGGGGCTGCCCCACCAGGCACCCCGGGTCATGCGGTAGCGGGCAGTGAGGCACACAGGCCGGGAGCACTAACGTGGTGTCCAACCTACCATTCACAGACCAGGCATGCGCTCGTATGAGGGGTACTGCTGCTGGCAGCGTGGAGCAGAACTGGGAGATGCGTGCCAGGAACCGGCGCCAGAGGGAGGACCTCACCAGGGAGCTCATCAGAGGGGAGGGGGAAAGGGACCACGAGATACTGGTTGCCATGATGGCCCGGTCCTGCACCGAACACCTCTGGGACAGGGGACAGGCTGCCACCCTCCAACGCAAGCAGCGGCACACCTGTGACAGACTGGAGGGTCAGGCCGCATGGCTCAGGAACCTCATGGGGGAGGCCATGGAGGACCTGTGGCATGACCCCCAGCGCGACAGGCCCTGCCATGCCGCGGATGGAGGGTCGGCAGATGATCAACACCATGGCAGCTTCCCACTGGTGCAGGTGCCCCCCCGCAGTGCCCTCAGTCACTCATGGTTCCCCCAGCAGCAACCCTACCCGGGACTGGTCCACGGGGTCCCCTTCCACCACATAGGGAAACAGAACCTGCTGGCGGGGCCATCCTTCCAGCCTGCCCCCCCATGGTCCCACCCCCCGCTGCCACCCGACTCCTTCACTAGGAAGCGACACCCCCAACCCAGGACCATGCATCCCAGGACAACCAACCAGCCATGGTGGCCGCCCTACCCCCTCTGGTAAGGATGCAGATCCCCGGGGACCTGTGGAGTGGGCGGAGCTACAGGGGTGGTGGACAGGGACAAAGGGTCACCGCACAGGGCACCGCCACAGTAAGGAACCCAGTACAGAACCTGCACCGAGCACACACACCACAGGAGCTGTGGAGCCACGGCCAAGGCTGCCACCAAGCGTACTGGCTCTGGTAAGCAGGTCTGACCTGCTCAGGGTCCGTACTACCATGGGAGGGTCAGTACAAGGGCTCCCTTCATAGGGGGTTGTTCACGTTACATGTTATGCTCATGTGGGGCATAGATGGCTCCCTGGGTGACCACTGCACCCCCAGTGGCTTTGGACCTGGTGTGGGACAGAGATAGGTGCACGTGACGCTCGCTTACCTCATTCTTGTTCCTCCTTGCAGGGGCCGTCAATGGAGGCCAGGATGGAGTGGCCAGTGGATGACGGGGGGGCCGGGCTGTCCAGTCAGCGATCCCTGTGGTTGGCTGCAGCTAGGGCTTGCTGGCCTATGAGCCCCAGTGGTGCAGCCAAGAGGTGGCGTTGACTACCCCCTCCCATTGTACGCACCCCCTGCCAATAAAGAGCTGTTGAACCTTGCTGTTGATTCCTCTGTCCCGGGACAGGTGGCAGGGGGAATCCTGGGGGGGGCACGGGGGGGTTCCATGGTGGGGGGGACCTCTACAGGCCTGAATGGCCACCGGGGCCCAGCCCAGTGAGGCACCTACCAGTTGCAGTGGCTGGAACAGGTGTGCACAGACCTGTCACTGGCAGGCTGGCAAGGGGTGGCAGGTAGGGCACCGCAGTGCTTGAGCACCCTGAGGCAGACAGCAAGGGGAGTGTGCACACAACCTGGCAGCCCCCGGTACCCAGTCCCTGGACCCCCGCCACCCACACACAGCATGGAGATAGGACTATGGTACATGGGTACTACCCAGATTTATTGAAGGGGTTCACAGGACAATGGACATGGGTGTGGGTCAGGTGCTGCCCGGTGTTCGACTGCCTGGGCAACGACACGGGGGAAGATGGTGTCCCTGTTCTCCTCTGAGATGTGCCAAAATCCCCTCCCTGGGCATGTTGGTACAGGGACACAGGGATGGCCCTGTGCACCGGTGGTGGGTTGTCCAGGGCAGTGCCTCCTGTTTCGCATACCCCCACCCCTCGCCGAAAGCCTGATGGAACAGCCAAGTCTTACATACACGCCGAAACAGCTGGAGAGTGGGAACCAACCAAGCCTCCTCCGGGAGTGAATTCCACAGCACAGGGGCAACCATCAAAAAAGATCTAACATCGGTGGCCACCCGCGTCGCCTGGGGAACCTCCAAAAAGGCTCCCACGGACGATCTCAAGGGTCACATGGGCACATGGGGAGTGAGGCGGTCCTGCAGATAAGCAGGGCCCAGGCCGTGAAGGGCTTTAAAGGTTAAAACCAGCACCGTGAACCTGGCCTGGTGCTTTATAGGCAGCCAGTGCAGAGCCTGGAGTACTGGTGTCCTGTGCTCCCTGCAACCCACCCCCGTAAGGAGACAGGCCATGGCATTCTTCACCAGCTGCAGCCTCTGGACCAGCTTCTCGGGCAGCCCCACGTAGAGCATGTTGCAGTAATCCAGTCTCAAGGTGATGAAGGCATGGATGACAGTGGTGAGGTCAGAGTCTGAGAGATACAGCCGAAGCCGCCAGACAAGATGTAACTGCCAAAACGCACTCCCTGCCACGGCGACAACCTGAGATTCCAGGCTGAGCCGCGAATCAAGGAGCACACCCAGAATCCGCACTTGAGAGACCATGGGAGTGTGAACCCCCCCACAACAAGAGGAGGTAGAACCACCACCAGGTTCCCAGCCCTCGCCCACCAACATCACCTCTGTCTTGTCAGGATTCAATTGCAGATGGCTCGCCCTCATCCAAGCCCCCACAGCTGACAGGCACTGGGAAAATAAGGAGACTGCATGGCCTGGGTCGGTGTAAAAGGAGAGGTAGAGCTGAGTGTTATCAGCATACTGATGACACTGCATGCCCTGAAACCCTCTCACGATCTCCCCTAATGACTGCATATAGATGTTAAACAAGAGGGGGGACAGAATGGCACCCTGAGGGACTCCACACGTGAGGTCCCGGGGGGAAGACGTACACTCCCCCAAGACTACCCGGTGTGTTCTCCCGGCCAGGAACGAAAGAAACCAGTCCAAGACTTCTGCCAATTCTGGCACGGTCCTGCAGGCGAGTCACCAGCACCTCATGATCGACTGTGTCGAACCCAGCCGAAAGGTCTAGCAGGACCACTAAGGTCTGACGACCCTGGTCCAACACCAGATGGAGATCATCAACCAAGGCCACCAATGCAGTCTCCGTATCATACCCAGGCTGAAACCCAGACTGGGAGGGATCAAGGAAACCGGTGCGGTCCAGATGTTCCTGGAGCTGCCGTGCCACAGCCCGTTCAATAACCTTTCCTAAAAAGGGAAGGTTAGAGACCGGCCGATAACTGGCAGGAGCATCAGCGTCAAGAGATGGTTTCTTGAGCAGGGGTCTAACCACAGCCTCCTTTAGGCAGTCAGGCACCCTGCCCCAGTCAGCAATGGCATTAATGTTTCCTGGCTAGCTTTCACCAGTCAGGACGGGCATGGATCTCGCTCACAAGTAGTGGCACAAACAGATCCCAACAAGGACTCCACATCGGCAGGCGCCACCATCTGAAACTGATCCCACAAAACAGGACAGGATGGGGCATCCATAGCCCCAAGATGATCCTCTGCAATAACTGCAGAACCGAAATCGTGGCAGATGCGAGCGATCTTATCTACAAAGTACTCGATAAATGTGCATGCGCTTCCCACGTATCCTGCATGCATAGAAGGGGGAGGCATGCAGGATATGAACATCATGGCTCCGCCCCAACTAGCCTGTATACACATCTATGAATAGGCCCCTAAGATCCACTATAGCCTTCAGATTGATGGAAAAGGCCTGTTTTCAGTTCATGTAGTCGATCTTTGCATGAGGGGGTCGTATAATGGGAATGTGATTGCTGTCAATGGCCCTGATGCAATGAGGGAACCCCATTGGCCTGTGCCCCCGGCCCACTCTCCCCTGGTGTCACAGGTGCTCCTCTGTTTCCACCCAACTCGATGTCGCCGTTCTCTGTATGCTGCTTGATCCCATGCTACAGCCACTCCACCTGACATCCAACCGCCTTCATCGGGTGGCTTATATATTGTGTAGCCCGGTGGGGGCAGGGCACCTATTGGCACTACACTGGCGTTGTGCTGGGGATTCCACCAGTTGCTGAGCCCGGCTGATCATCCCCGTGAGTGTGCTGTCCGCATGCCCGCCAGGGGGGATGGGACCGCGCACACCTCAGGGTACCACTGCCTCTGCACCCACACTACGATACCCCCTGCCATGGGGGGTTCTCTTCCTTTGTGCCCAGGGCCGGGTCTGATGGCTGTCTCCTCTCCCCGTGCAAGCCATAATCATGTAGCGGACCCAGGAGCAGGGGGCATTGTTGGAGCTCCTCCTGCATGTCCTGGAGCAGCTGCACCAGCTGGACTTCATGCAGGCCGAGTGCTGGCACCAGGCGTGGGGTCTATGGCCCTATTGACCGGGTGTTGTCCCAGGCCTGCCGCTGCTGGCACTGCCCCCCCTTCTGTTGCCCTGACCCCCTTCCCTGGCCTGCTGTTGTTGCCCCCTGTTGCTGGTTCCTCCTTTCATTAAAGGCGTTTGTGTTACTTCCTGGTGTGTCCATGTTGTGTTTTGCTTTGACCTCTTCCCTTGTGCGGGTGCCTCTGGGGGAGTGCTGCAAGGTTGCCTGTGTTGTGTGGGTGCCTTCCCCCCCCGACTCCTATGGGCCGTGTGCCCGTCCCTGTGTGCTTCTGTTGCCTGCTGTGTGTGGGCCGCTCTATGGGGGGTGGGGGCTGGCACCAGGCTGTCCGATCTCTGTGCTGGGGCTGTGTGGAGTCAACTCCTATATAGCAGCTGTCATCCCATCTCCCTACAGCCCTGCCCACATGGGTCCTGGCAGCTGGGGAAGAATTGCGCACCTTCGTTTGTCCTTGGTCAGCCATTTTGTGCTGTCGCTGTGCCGGGCGAGGCTTCCCCGCCGGTCCCGGCTGTCTGTGTACTTGTACGGGTGTTTGCTGGGTGCTTTCCGGGATGGGTGTTTGGCCACTGGGTGTTTGCCAGCCCCTTCCCTACCGTACCACAACCCCCTGTGGCACTGTCCATGTAACTGTCTCCGTGCTCGGTGCCGCTGGGTGTTCTCTGGGTGTGCTCACCCACCCATCCACACCCATCTCCACCCATTGGTGCTGCTGCGCCGTCCATGTAAAAACGGCATTAGAATAAGGATCTTCAGGTAACATATCAGTAGAAATTGCGTTTAGGTTACTGAAGTAGAAATTTTGGTAGGACTTACAGACTACAAGGTCACAATTTTAGTATGTTACTCCCTACTCGAAAACAGCGTTACATGTGGACTATTGCAGAACAGGTGTAAGCTGGCCTGAGTGTACTTCGGACCAACTGCCTCCTGTTTAAAAATGAGTATATGACTCATAAATTATTCCAATCTATGTACATAGTGGGTTAGTACACTTGTGGTTGTGCTATGAGGCTGAACATCATGTTTGCTAGTGTGGCAGACAGCCTGGGTGAAGCCACATGAGACAAAGGCCATTTTAGATGGACCTGCATCCCAGGATAGCTCTGTATATGCTGGATGTAGTGCAAGTGCACTTGTGTGTGTTTGTGTGTGTGTGTGTGTCTGTGTCTGTGTGTCTGTGTGTGTGTGTGTAGGTTCACATGGCAGGGAATGGGTGAGCGTTGAGTGTGCACTTGCACCCATGCACCACCCGTTCATGTCCCCATATGGAGCAATTGGGAAAAACTCAGGTTGTTTCATGTGGGGGGATGGGTGAGTGGTGCATGGGTCACAGGAGCACACCTCCATCCATGCTGCCTTCAGACAGGCACCTGGGTCTGTGGGGGATGGGTCGACCTAGCTGAGAATGTCCCATCAAAAAATAGCCAAAATGGGAAGACTATCACACCTTGAGTAGCCTTACCCCACTCTAGGCAGCCAGGCCACACAATGCAGTGCATCGTGTGGCTGGCACCCACCAGATGTAGCAGAAAATACTGATGATGCATCCCACATTGGGCAGCGAGGGTAAGGCTGTCCAAGGTGGTACAACTTGTGTGACCGGCCGCGTTTTCTCTTCCACGTGGGGAACACCACTACAGGCCCTTGAGCATTGGTGCTCTCATCCATCGTGCATGGCCATGTCACATCTGGGGGTGGGATCTCAGTCAGGCCAATGGAGGGAGGCAGAGTCACGTCCTCCTGTGTTGCCAGCACTGTATCCCACCCTGGCTGTGGTGACAGCTCCAGCAGTGGCTGGCCTGCCCAGTTTCCCTGTGACTGTCTGCCCAGCTCCCCACGCTGACTCCCAACAAAAGGAGGTGGGGAATGGTACTGCATGGGTTTTAATTTGCCCCTGGCAACCAATCAAATTTTTCCCCTCCAGATGGTTGACTGGTATGCAGTGACATCATGATTATGTCTCAGGATTTGAAATTGACGGCAAAGTGGTAAATGGCAAAGCGGTAAATGGCAAACCAGTAAAAAGGATTCTGGTAGGCTCATATTGGTAAACAAAATGTGGATCAAGACTAACAATGCAGGGCTCACTGGGTGTGAGTCTTGCAGGATCAGGGTCCAATAACTCAATGTCTCATGGGCAATCAGCTCAAATGTCACTTCATTCAGTCTAAACTCCACCACAAGTCTTAGCACATATACAACCTATCTCACACAAAGGTTCAATACCTATATTTCCCAGTCCAGGCTTCCCAAAGTCCAGCAACCCCTAATTAACACACCAGAGTCTTTTGGGTCAAGCCCTCTCTGACTTATCCTTTAGTCCTGCAGCCCCTGTAGTCTCAGGCTTTCAGTTTTTCCAGCCAGGCTCCCAACTCTGGCTAACTCAGAGTTTTTACTGCCAGTTCCCTCTGACTAATATGTCACACAGGAGCTCACCCTCTGGGTCCTGCCTCCATGACACCCTCCTCTCTCTGAACTGTCTCCCTCTTTGTCTGCCTAGGGCTGACTACTGCCATGCCCTTCCCAGGTGCACTCCAATTAGGCACCTGCACCTTTGCTCACACCTCCACTGTACTGGCACCAAGTCCCTTAAAGGAGCCAAAGCCCCACTGTAGCTTTATTCTGCTACAGAGACATTGATGAGTACCGAGAGGTTCTTGATTAAATTGAGATGGTAATGGGAACCAGGATTTTGATGTGAACTCTTGTTTTAGTGAAATCTCATTTCAGTTCCAATAAGAGCCACCTGCAGAGATGTTTGCTGAATTTGGAGGATGGTAGTGAGATGAAGATGCTGTCTGGTTCAAGTTATCCAGAAGGGTGAGCTGGAAAAGTACAGCAACAGCCTCTTATGGCTCTGGAAGAAGAAGCTAGTAGTATTGATCAAAGACAGCATATTGCTTTTCGCTGATGGGCCAAGACCAAAGAGATGGACTTCTCTATCCTTATAAGGTGGACTGCATGTAGCACATAGGCAATAGGGATGTGCGAACACAGTTCAGAAGTTCTGAGTTTGGACCGAACTTGAATAGTTCGGTCGACCGAACCGAACTTTCAAACTGAACTCGAATTCGACCGAACTGTTCGGTTGAATCTGAACCAGTTCGGAAGGCCAAAAAACCCCCCCAAACTCAGTTTTGAATGTACGAACTCGGTTCGGAAGTTTGGAATTTGACCGAACTCGAATAGTTTGGACGACCGAACCAAACTTTCGAACCGAACTCAATTTTCGAACCGAACCAAATTTCCGAACTCGGTTCTGTTCGCACATCCCTAATGGGCAAAACACATCTACTATGTTTTTGTCACCAAGGACCACAAGGAGATTGACTTCTGGTGCCAGGACTAGAGCTGCTAGAACACCTGTCACCATGGCCTTCTTCCTTTTTCAGAACCAGAGGGCCACCCAGGACTTCAAGAGCTGCGCTGTCAGGTTATGGAGCAGGTGATAGGTAGCCAGGAGCAGTAGCTGGCAGGTGTGTTCTGAGCAGCCCCTGGAAAAGCAGTTGGAGAAGTAGTCACAGCAATGAAGAAAGGGGTGTGTGGAGGATACCCCAAGCTGCCTTTGCAGGAGGGGTAGGGTATAAATTTATTTATTTATTTATTTATTAGATAGATAGATAGATAGATAGATAGATAGATAGATAGATAGATAGATAGATAGATAGATTCCAGCTCTAAAGTTTATCTACTGTAGAATAAGATTCCATTTTTTGTTTCTTTGTACTTTGTATATTCTGAACTGTAGCAAACATCTCTTTCTTACAGTCCATTGAACTGTACATTTGTGTATCTCTGTCTTCAGAAACTAGTTTGATTTGGAATTTAAATTTGCCCTGTGACATTCAAATAAGGAACTATCAAGGCACAGCATTTGTGTAGTTCTACTGTGCACCAAGGTGCAGACTGGAGCTCATAAGGCTGGTGTTAAATCTCTACTCTAAATAAGGAAAAATTGTCTCCAATTATTTACGTTGCAATTTATTACACTGCAGATTGATAGGTTGATTATTAGGATGGTTGTGAGCAGAAATACACTAATTATTTTGAGATTATTTATGCATGCCAGACTCACAAAGTTCACAAGGGATGAGAACACAATTGTAGTTTAGAACCTAGTTGGGGTTGCAAGGAAATGATTAACTAACAAGACTTTTATTTAGCTAACAAGACTTTTATTTAGTTTAATGACTTTGCAATAAATAGTAAATAGAAACAGAACATAAAACAAAGACCCTATAACAACTGGACTAGTAAGTCCGACAAGGATGCTTGCCAGAGGGAGTGGGTCAAGATGCATTGGACATCTGTCCCTTTAAAGAAGATGAGGTTATAACAGTAGCAAACTCTGGGACCAAGTCAATTTCTTTTCATTGCTGAGCCAGGAAGGAGCTCTGTTGCAGAGACTGGTGAGAGCTCAGCTGACCCAGGTCTAGCAGAAATGGGTGGCGGGATGACTCAATGGCTAAAGCTAAGATACAGCAGTAACAAGGGAAGGTGATGAGCATCAGAGAGGAACCTGAGGACTGGCAGCTCAGTGTGGGGCATGCCACTACAAGCAATGAAGCTTGACTGAAAGCTCAGCAAGTGGACTTATATCTAAAAAAAGAGACTGCTAAAGAAAGAGTCTGTATTTATAGCCTGAGACTGTGATTGTGTTTAGAACAGGGAAGTGAGTATGTGGTTAGTAGAAGGAGAATTTGGTAGTCATCTGTTGGCCTGAATCTAACAAGTACTTATGAACAGTTTCCCTCTGTTACAGGACTCGGTTTTGCATTCTTCACTAAGGACCCTGCAATTCAACACTTGCAGAAATGCTGCACTTGAGTTGCAAGATAATGGTTTCTGGAGGATCAGTGACTTTAGCTCCTGGAACTCCCAGCCATCATATGGACCTACAAGGCTCACAACTGGCATTCACCCCTCTCAACCAAAACAATGAGGTGTGGGTGATTTTGCCCGGCTTCTATTACCTTAAGGAATGAGGAAGGAAAGCTGCAGTCTCTGCTGTTAGGGAGAGCAGGTTTGCAATACAGCCCGGGAGTTGCTATGGCAACCTGGGCTGGGGTTGAGCAGCGAGGCAAGTCTTGCGAGAGAGCAGGTCAGTTGTAACTGACCGCAATGTGAAGTCCTGCATTTGGAGCTGGCTGGGGGCACCGGAGCGAGATATCTGCATCCCTGGACCAGACACGAGGCGGGAGGAGTCGGTGCCTGCCAGAGCACTTGCAGTGAGGTGGGGAGCTTTGAGTCCAGTGCTGGAAAGAAACCGTAGTAGGAGGCTTGACAGTTACCTCAATTGGGAGCGGGGGGCAGCTGTGAGGGGTGTGTGGTGAGGAAGCAGCGTGAGACAGTCAGCCACTACACACACCAAAAAACTGAAGAGGTGGGCAATAAAGATAAAAAGGGGGGGGGGATGGAAGCCCCTGGGAAAGGTTCTGGGAGGGGTCTTATCGTAGGCTCAGGGAAAGGAACAGGTCCTGTGCCTAGATCCAGTGGGCAGGAACAGGCTGGGTGAAGTCAGTTAGTGAGCCAATGGACTGCTGTTTGGGGGGGAGGGGGAAGACAGCAGGGCTCTGCTGCTTTCCCTACAAAGACAGCTAGTGGGCTGTGAGGAATTTATGAGGAACCTTGCATCATTGGTGGGGCCGGGCAGAGATGAGGGTGTCCAGGCTATGGAGGAGCAGTGTGGAGATGGACCAGCTCAGTCTCTAGGATTAAATGTTGATGCAGCACCCGAGCTTCCAGAAGGGGGTGTTGGTGAGCAACCCTGTGGGAGTGCAAGAGGAATTGAGAGGGAAATGGATTGTGGTGGTCAGGGACAAGAATGTCAGGTGGCGGGAGAAGACACGCAGAGTGTGGGATGGTGCTGGGGCAGGTGCAGGGCACCATTATCTCATTGCAGTGATGATGAGCCCAACAAATGGCGTGCAAGGATGCAGGAAGAACCGGAGGTGGCATGAGGCAACAAGATGGAGCAGGCATTTGATTTAGTGGACCGGGTAGCAGCATTGGGGAAAATGATGAAAGAGATGGCAGGGAGAATCCACTCAAGCCATGCTGCTGTTGTTGCACCCCAAAATCCACAATCTGGTGCGGCCGAAGCACGAGAGGCAGATGGAGTAATGGTGGTGGCTCAAGGTGCCAGATGACAACAGAAGTGTAAACAAAGACCTATGGGTGCAGGTATGTTGGAAGATGGGAACTGAGCTCAATGCAGATGTGTAGCAGTAGAAGATCAAGGGGAAGATTGCCAAGCTCCATTATTTAATAAAGGAGGTTCCAACACTCAAAGGTTAGGTTGGGCTGGTAGATGGGTGCCCTGGCCTGAAAAAGAGGAATCTGGACAACAGCAGTCTAATATGGAGCGAGTCAGAGGAGTGACAGGACAGGTGGTGAAAGGAGAGCAGAGGATAAGCAAGTTCACAGCATGTTCAGCATGCTTAGTATGCTTGGCAAAGAAGGATAAGGAACTTTCACAGTTGGGGGGTGGTATACCAGAAGTATCAGCACCTATCGGTGCTTATCTTCTTCAGTCCATGAGAGAGAGGATTTGGAAAGGGAAATATGTGGACTTGTTTGCACTTCTATTTAGTGATCCCATTCTTGGTCCTAATGATAAAGACCAGGTAAAGGATAAAGAGCACTTCAAACGGCCAAAAGCAGACCATAATTGGACAAATTGGACGAATTGGCTTATTACGTAATTATGGGGGTGGTATTGCAGGCGTACCCCCAAAGAGCAATGGAACTGGTTATATATCAGGAAATTGTATGAAGGGTGTATGAAACGGTTAAGCACATGGCTGATCTATAATGAGGAATTTCGCCACAGGGAAGCCATCATGGCAGGCATTTGATGGGACCTGCATGCCAATGATATTTGGTTAGAATCAATTAGTGTGGCAACTAATGCAAGTCATTCTGATAGTGGCCATGTTATTGCAAAGAGAGGGGTAGCACTGGCCAATGACCCTAGCTTTCGTGAACGACGTGGCGGTAGCAGTGCAGGGGGCCCATGTTGGCAATTTAGCAGATCGGGGACATGCAGTAGATCACCCTGCAGGTTTCATCACACATGTGTCCTGTGTGGTGCGCCACATGCAATGGCAAATTGCAATAAACTCAAAACCTTTGGGAGGTTTCGACAACAAAAAGCGGGGTTGGGTGCTCCTCCATGTGGCCCCTCCAGGGGGTGCTCCTGGGAAGAACCCCAATTCAGGTCAACCCTGATGCATTGGAAGCGGTGCTCAGAGGTTACCCCAATAGGGAGGTATTGGGGTATGTACTGAGGGGGTTTAAGGAAGGATTTAGGATCCTGACGGAAGGTTTGATTCCAAAGACATAAAAAAGGAACTTGAAATTGATTGTGGATATGGAACATATAGTGAGTGCCAAACTGAAAAAGGAGTGCAAAGAGGGCAGGATTTCAGGCCTTTTTGATTGCCCACCATGAATTGACTTGCACATATCCCCTTTGGGTGTGGTTCCCAAGAAGCACTTGGAGAGTATAGGGTGATTCATCATCTCTCCTATCCTAGGGGAGCTTCAGTGAATGATGCAATCCCCCATGAACTTTGTTCAGTGCAATATTCTTCATTCGATACAGCGGTTGAGAGGGTTTGTAAGTGCGTAGTGGGGGCACTCCTTGCAAAATGCAATATGAAATTTGCTTTTAGGTTATTGCTGGTGTAGCCTGAGGATTTTAAGTTTATGGGTTTCACATTTGACGGGAAATTTTATTTCGATAAGGTCATGCCGATGAGTTGTTCCATTTCATGTGTGGCCTTTAAGAAATTCAGTTCTGTTCTTGACTCGCTGTTTAGGAAGTGGTCGGGATTAGACTAAGTCATGCATTACATGAATTATTATTTATTCGTGGGGGGGGGGACTCCAAGGAATGTAGACGGCTGTTAGGTTTGTTCCAGAATTTGGCAAATGAGATGGGAGTAGGTACCATTGGCACCTGAGAAGACAGAAAGGCCAGTGATGTCGCTGCTATATATTTAGGAATCCAATTCCTTTACTCAGCGCACCTTAAATCGCTTTCATGGTTAAATCGCTTCCACGCTTGCCTGAGGAGAAACTAGGTGCGCTGAGGAGAGGAATTGATGTGTGTTTAGGAGGAAGAAAAGTTACGGTACTGCTGCTTCAGTCATTGCTTGGTAGTCTTAATTTTGCTTGTAATGTAATTGCTCCAGGGAGAGTCTTTTTATCGAGGCTCTATGCAAAGGTGGCTAGTAATCTGCCACCTCATTGTCATATTAGGTTGACACAGGACATGAAGGCTGACTTAGCTACCTGGTCGGTTTTTCTTAGCAAAATTTAATGGTGTCAGTTTCTGGAGGCAGGATCTAGTCTTAAAGACTGACTTCCAGGTAAATCTAATGCAGTGGGTTCTCTTGGTTTTGGAATTTATTTTAAAGGATGTTGGTGTGTGGAGCATTGGCCAGATTTGTGCATGCAGTTTGGGCTGAAAAGTGATTTGATGCTGCTAGAGCTATTCCCTAAATTAGTTGCAGTTCACCTTTGGGCTGAGGAATTTGAGAACAGGACCATACATTTTTGGTGCGACAACATGGCCGTGGTCTATGTTGTCAATTCCTTGTCATCAAAGAATGTTCAGGTCATGGGGCTAGTTAGGGCATTTGTTTTAAAATGTCTGGAACATAACATCCTGTTTATAGCAAGACATGTGCCGTGTGTTGATAACAGCATTGCAGATGCCCTCTCTCAGTTCCAGATGGATCGTTTCTGTCTTTTGGCCCCAATGGTATGCAAGGTGCCAGACAACATCTTAAAGGACCTGTGGAACCTTGGATGTTAGACTATTAAGAGCTATGTGGGGATGGGTGGCAAAGTGAACATGGGTGGCATACGACAGAGCGCTTAGGGAGTTTCAAGCCTTTAGAGCAAGTAAAGGTTGGGTTTTAACTTTTCCTTTCCCTGAGGCGCAGCTAATCCAGTTTGCATTGCAGATGCACAATAGGAGCCTGGCTCACAGAACCATTGCAGGTGGTGGAAGGAGGAGCAGCAGGTGGCATGGATGAGGGGACAGGGCACCATCCATCAGGGTTCTGGGACCTACATTCTAGGCAGGGAGGGCTGTCCATCCATGTCATCCAGAAGCTGCCACTCCTGTCCCAGGACCCACCATCAGGGTTCTGGGGCCATCATTCTGCTCACAGGGAGCTGTCATCCCACTGTATCAAGAAGCAGCCACTCCAGCCCCAGGACCCACCTTCAGGTTTCTGGGGCCTACATTCCAGGCAGGGGTGGTTATCCATCCACGTCATCCAGAAGCAGCCACTCCATCCCCAGGACCCAACATCAGGGTTCTGTGGCCATTGTTCCAGTCAAGGGGGGGGGGGGCTGTCATTCCACTACATGTAGCAACAGCCATTCCAGTCCCAAGAACCATCATCAACTTCTCAAGCTCCTCTAGTATAAAAGGCATCCACTGCTGCTCACTTCCAGAAAGCCTTTCTCTCTCTCTCTCTCTCGCTCTCTCTCTGGCACCCGCACACATTTCCAACCAACTGTTTCTAGGGATATAAGACAATTCCATGTGGGGATGGAAATTGGAATGCAGGGTGACTGGCAAGAATGATGAGAGTCAGCGCAAAGAACCTTTTTATAGGAGCAGCGACTTGCTTGGGCTGCTCGTGCCCAAGCAAGTGCCCACCACCATGATATGCCTGTCCTGATGGCCTCGAGCTCCTCTCTAGGCTAAGAAGCACTCTCCATTTCAGAGTGATAGTTCCATCAAACCCTTTCTAGGGATATAAGACAAGTCCCTGTGGGGATGGAATGCAGGATGATGTGGTGGGAATGAGGAGAGCCAGTGAAAATAACCTTTTTTTTAATGAGGTAGTAACCTGCTGCTCATGGAGACAGAGAAAGTCTCCCAGTTCCTGCTGCTAGGAGAGAGACAGACACGCTCCCACCCATGCTGTCACATGCAGTACATGACCAGAGAGAGGGAGAGGGAAAGGGAGAGAGGCTCCTTGCTGCTAGAATGAGAGAGATGGGGGTTGAGGAGGAGAGGTGCATCCAGCTCAAGCTGCCACCTGCCCGAACCAGCAAGAGATCTCATTTGTGCTCATGCTCAATGCCCACATCCAGCAGCAAACCTACCAGAATGATATGGAAATAACACACAACATAATTATGTGTTTGCCTGTGTGCCTCCCTGTACCTGCTACCACCTATCACATGATTGAATGAAGTGTGCCCAATCAAGCACTAATTCTAGGGACATCATTCAACTCCCATGGGCTGTCATTCCTGAAGCAGCCACTCAAATCCCAAGAACCATCAGACATCTGGGTTATTGGGACGTCAGTCCACTGCATCCAGAAGCAGTGGATAGGTGGGCCCATCTATATGTGGGCTGCATGTTGTGCAGCCCTGGGTTAAATAAAAAATGGTCTGGGATATATTGGTCAGGGTCCCCTTCTTCCATAAAACTAAGCCACCCTGTAGTGTTTAAGGCAGCAATCTTCTCTGATGGCCTTGCACTCCTCTCTAGGCTAAAAAGCACTCTCCCCTTTCAGAGTGACAGTTCCACCCAACCCTTTCTAGGGATATGAGACAAGTCCATGCGGGGATGGAACACAGGGTGACTTGGTGAGAGTGATGAGAGCCATCGCGAAGATCCTTTATTTATGAGGTAGCAGCCTGCTGCTCATGCCCAAGCAACTGCCCACCACTATGGCATGCCTGTCCTGATGGCCTCAAGTTCCTCTCTAGGCTAAAAAGCACTCTCTCATTTCAGAGTGACAGTTCCACCCAACCATTTCTAGTGATATGACACAAATTCATGTGGGGAAGGAACACAGGGTGACGTGGTGAGAATGGTGACACCCAGCACAAAGAACCTTTTTTTATGAGGTAGCAACCTGCTGCTCGTGGAGAGAAAGTCTCCCCGCTGCTAAGAGAAAGACATGCTCCCACCCATGCCATCAACTGCAGTACATGTGCAGAGAGAGAGGGAGAGATAGGCTCCCCGCTGCTAGAATGAGAGAGATGGGGTGGGGGTGGGGGTAAGAGGTGCATCTATCTGAAGCTGCCAGCTGCCACAACCAGTGGGAGAGTAATCTCTGCTCATACTCAATGCCCATGTCCAGCAGCAAACCTACCAGAATGAGATGGAAATAACACACAACATAATTATGTGCCCCTGCCTGTGTGCCTCCCTGTACCGCCTATTGCAATGATTAAATGAAGTGTGCCCAACCAAGCACTAATTATAGGGACATCATTCAACTCCCATGGGCTATCATTCCACTGTACCTGAAGCAGTCATGCCAGTCCCAAGAACCATCATCAAAATTCTGGGACTATCATTCCAGTCATGGGGGGCTGTCATTCCATTCCACTGCATCCAGAAGCAGTCACTCCAGTCCCAAGAACCATAATCTGGGTGCTACTGCTGTTCGTGCCTGATTGGTCAGTGGCCACCGGCGCCTGCTCACCAGCCTTCACCCCTCCCCCATGCCAGCCTACTTCTCCGTTGATGCCCTCTGCGGCTGATGAAAGTGCCCCTCTGCCCACCAGCACACGCCGCCTGCTGCCCGCTGCCAAAGAGCCTCTCTCTCTTTCTCTCTGTCACCCCCTCACAGAAAATATGACATCCCTGGCTGGCTGCTCTACCTGGGGCACTGTCTGCAAGTCTGCCGCTCCCCCCCCCCGAGGCGATCATTCTATGAGCTGAACACACCTCTCCACTCGAGGGCTTCAAAGGGACCAACCGACAAAAGTGACTAAGTAGTATATATCCCAACTCGGCTTCCCAGGCTTCCCCTCATGCAGTGATCTCTCTGTGGGAGCGGGCAGTGCACATGCCGATGCTCACTTATGCCTCTGCCAGACTGCCACAGCCTCTCTCTGGCACATCCACACAGACACAAACCCTGCCATTTCTGGGGGGCTGTCTGCAAGTTGACACCCTGCTGGCACATCTTGGGGCTAACACACTACATGTGTTGCTGCTGTCAGGTAGGGATCTGACAAGCTGTATATACAATGAGATCCTGCCACCTGCCAGAAGATGCACAGAGGAATAAAAGATCGGACAGTGCAAACTCAGCTGTTAACAAATATAACTTTTATAACAACTTTTTAAAAAAACATTTTAACTTTTGAAAAACCTTTTAAAAAACAAACATTAACAATATAAAAAGAGATAGAAAAATAACTTAAGTGTCTGCGGGCCCACTGGGCCTGTACCCTGGAACATGGGGAAAAGGGGACAATGGTACATGGGACTGAGGAGCTGGCATGAAGGATTCCAGGGTGTCCTTTTCAGTTCTGAGGTACTCCCTGTATGCCTCAGCCTGGCACTCCCTTATTTGGAGCTTCTCAAAATGCTCCACAAGTCTGTCTTCTATATTTCGGGTGTGAGCCTTGAAGCCAGACATAATTTTTTTGGTGGGCCTCTGAAGCGAAGCCCAAAATTCCCTTGATTCAGAGGTCTCCTCTTGCTGGGGGGTTGGAGACTCCTCGGAGGACCTGGAGGGGGAAGGACTGGTACGGCGCCTCTTCTGTCGTGCCTTCCTCCCTTCCTCTGCCTGGTGTTCCTCGCTGTTCCTGCCAATCCAAGACGTATCCCATATCACCTCTATTAGGTAGAGTCTCCACATGGAGCAATCAGCCCTGAGGTGGTCCCCTGCATCCCCCTTTTGAATTTTTTATCTCAGATCTAAAGAACATAAAAAGATAGGAACATAAGAAGTGCCATACTGTGTCAGACCAATGGTCTGTCAAGCCCTGCCTACATTCTGTCTCCACAAGTGGGTGGCTGGCCAATCGCTCTCTCTGCAGTGAACTTCCTAACAGGTCATAGGGCAATCCATTCCCTGTTGTTCCAGCTCCCGTGCCTCACTTTGCATTCTGCAAACCCGCCTTTTGGGACATGGAAATATTCCATATCGTGGACCTCTTTGGCCTGGTTTGTCCCCGAGACATCTGCCTTGATGGACCTGGAGCAGTGACATCCTCATCAACACCCTCTCTGAAACAGGAACACATAAACTGCTACATAATATCATGCATTCATGGTGATGCCGCTAATCCTTCTCAGACCAATACCCATTCTCCCACACCAAGTGGATGGATGGTACTGCACTGCTGCCTACTCGCCTCTTTCCCTTTCTCCCATGTACACCACCACCACCAGTAACTGCAAGTTGTGACTCTGGCTGTTGCTCCTGCAAGAGCCCCCCCACCCCTCTCTTTGGCAGACCCAGAAATAAGACACATGAAAATCCTGCCCTTCTTGGGATGCTAGTGTTTGCAAGTTGAGACCCTGTCTGGCACGTGTATGGGTGGGTGCTGCAGCTCATGCCTGACTGCTGGAAGAGCCCCCCCCCCAGCAGACCCAGAAATAAGACACATGAAAATCCTGCCCTCCATTGCCACCCGCTGATGCCTGCTGTTTGAGCCTGACTGCCCACCATCCACCCGCACACCAGCGAGCGAGCTCTAAAGGATATTATTCTCCTTGTCCTCAAAGTTATATGGAACAATAAACAAAAATAAATTTTACAAACCTGGCAGCAGTGGCACCTCCTATGACTTCTGCCTCCTTTGGTGAGGAGCCAACCTCTGCCACCTCACCAGATGGTCCAGGCTGGGCCTCCACTTGACCTTCCTCCACCTTTACCTTCCTCCTCATCTCATTTCATTTTTCTCATCTCATTTTTCTTTTTCCACCACCAACACCACTGCTCCCTTCATCTTCCATCCTCACGCACAAACCAAATCACACACACACAGCTACAACACTCACAGACACTCAAGCTCACAACCAATTTTTCACACAACTTCACTTCACACAAGCAGGCAGACACCACGCCATCGCACATGACAACACATGTGATTGAAATACCGTTTCCAGTTTTTGGTCTCACGAGATCATGAGACCAAACAATATTGATAATGATAACGTAAATAAAATCTTCGTTTGAAATCGGTATCGGTATCAATAATGACAATAATGAAAATGGCACTGTCATTTTAATGACAACTATAAAACAACACATTTTGATAATGACAACAATAATGAAAACAAAAAATGACATGGGACTCTGGTGCACATCCCTAGTTAAACGTATGATTGAGTGTTGGCAGAGATAAGCTGTCAGAGCAGTGAATGAGAGGGAACCGGTTTCCATGCCAATATTGTCATTGATTTGTCAGATGTTACCTAGAGTTTGTTTTAATGGGAACGAGGTTGTGTTATTCAGATGCGTATTTATAGTCGCTTTTGGGGGTTCATTTAAGGTTAGTGAGCTGGTATTGAATCGAGAAATGTTTTATTGGGAAGTGAACTAAAAGTGGGGTGTGTGTTCATGGAACAAGAAAGGGTTAAGTTATGTTTATGAAGTTCCAAAATGGATCAGAGAGGTCGTGGTCATACAATTGTGCTGCATAGCCTTTCAGGGAGTGATATTTGTCCGGTGAGAGCTGTTTGGAATTATATAAGCAGCCGCAGCTTGGGAAGTGTGTCATTTTTTTGCCACAAGGTCAGTTCTCCACTAAATCACCATCAATTTGTAGCGGTATTTAAGAAAGCATTGCAAGCTGGTGGGTGGTCTCCTGGGAAGTACAGTATGCATTTCTTCAGGATTGGGGCAGCCAGTGTGGCGGCCACTGAGGGTACAGTCAGAAGGGGACATAAAAGCATCGGGGTGTTGGAAGTCAGGAGCATTTAAAAGTTACGGTCATCCTGTTATTTAGTATAATAAATTAGTGGTGATTTAATTTTTCATTTTGTTTTTGTTGTAGGGCAAACTTTATGGAAAACAAGGAAGCTGGTCTGGATTGTCGGTCATGGCTTCATTCCTGGGCAGAAAAGGCAGCAATGAGAAGGATGGGCACTCAACTGGGATTGGGAGAGCACACTAATTTGATGTGGAAGGGAAAGCAGGGGATGCTCTGGGAGCTACTGGTGCCATCCTTACGAGCTGCCCATCAGTGCCAGCCAGATGACATTTTAGTGCTACACTTGGGTGAGAATAATTTGACTAGAGTCGCTAGTTTAGAGTTAGTTAGTTGGATGAAGAGGGATTTGTGGGAGATCAGGAGATTGTTGCTAGGGGTTGTTATTTTATGGACACAGCTGGTGGAGAGGCAGTTTTGGAAGGGGACTCGGTGTTCTGGAAAAATTGATAGAAGTAGAAAGAAAATTACCCGAGATATGAGTAGGTAGTTAACCAAGTGTGGGGTACCATTGAGGATGAGGAGAGTTGTTTCTTCAAGGATGATTTGTTCTGGTCTGACTGGGTACACCTGTCGAATACAGGAATGGACATTTATTTAGAAGTGTTAACTGGTGCCCTGCGCAAGGCTATTCTTGCCTGAAGGGGTTAGTTGGGGAATGAACCAGCCATCAAATAGATGGTGGTTCATATGTGGCGGGGGTCCAGTTAAGGTTAATTAAAGTTAAGGTGAATTAAAGTACCTTATGAGGTAATAAGATTTAGGATAGTTTATGAGACATCTCATTATGAGATGGGGAAAAAGTAGCACCAGCACATGGGTTGGTAACGGCCAGCATCAGGGGCTTACCCAGGAATAGGAAATTTCATGAGGTGGATTCACTCAGGCATTCCTACAGCTTCTCTAATAAGGTAAGTTTAAGATAGGTACTCAGGTCATCCAATGGAGCTTTTCAGCTCGGAGTGGTTGAGATAGGTAAGGAAAGTTAAAATGGCTGGTACCTGGGTGCCATCTCAGGCAGCCATAATTTCAAGGATTAATATATTTAGTGATGGAACCTTGTATAGATACTGGGAGCTGAACCCCTCCAATGTGTTGTTGTTAATTACTTTAAATCTCATGAAAATGTGTCCTTGTCTCATTCCGGATGCGGTGACAAAGCTGGGAATGCTCTCTTCAGCCACGAGAAATGTCCCAGTCACTCTGTCCCCCTCCCACCCTTTTCACTATTGCACCCCTATTGCACCCCTTTCCCACTTGTTTGGGAGAGAAGCCTTTTCTTGTTATAGGACTTTACATAGTAGTTTACCTATTTTCAGTACCTGCTGAAAAGAAATTCTTCTTATAATATCAGATGTAGAAACCCAGATTTCCTGAGTCTGATTCCTCAGTTCTAAACCAGTAGTCTCTGCATCAATTCTTCTATGTTGCTTATAAAAGTTGAACTTTTCCTGATAAAACTTTACGGACTATAGCCCTGTTCAAGTATGTGGTTAGGGATAAGTCAACCAGCTGTCACAGTCTTTTCACCACAGTTCTTCCTCAATAATAATAATAATAATAATAATAATGACTACTTAATCATTGATAATTAATATTTAATAATAACATTGTATTTTATAGTAAACTCCTCCTCTGCCAAATGGCACTCGAAGCACTTCACAAATCATACAATAAAACAATATAACATTCATTTGAAGTCAATTTAAAAGGAGAAGGTAAAACAGAAGACAAAATGCATTAAGAGAAATCAGAAGTGGATCTTCAAAGCACCTGGAGAATAATTAAGCCATCAGGTGGTTTTTAAAGGTGAAGAGGGAGGAACTGAGGTGATCATCTGGAGGGAGGAAGATCCACACTGAAGGGCCCACCACAGCAAAGGACCAAATGCTCACCAACTTAAGATGCAATGGTGAAATACTCGAACAGCAGGTGGTTTCTGAGCACAGATAATTATCAGAGTGAAGTTCCAGGAGCAGGTCTCAAATATAGCCAGGGCCTGTACTGATCAGGGCCCTAAAAACTAGCAGCACAATCTTAAATTCACGTCACCTGCACAGTGCATTACTCCAGAGCTTACAGTTCAAAAATACAAACACAGGGTAAAAAACAGACATGATGGTGGCATGCTTAGGCCTGCTGTGTTCTCTTTTGGCCTGCAGGCCACCAGTACATTTGTTTTTGCACTGCCAGATGTCAGTGACTATCCCGGGCTCTGACTTGGGGAAAGCCCCGAAGTCACAGCTTGGGCCCGCCTGACTAGACCAAAGTCTTCCAGAGTGTCCCAGAGTGGGCTAGCACATCTATTTTGGCCCACCCTGGCCAGCTGCCATAGCTTCCCATTCTGTTGGGGGTGGGGTGCTGGGAGTGGTGTACAGCGAGCCACTAGCATGTCTGTTGCGGCCCTCCCCCTTCCCAGGCTGCATGGGAAGGATGGTGACCTTGCAGCAGACATGTATGGTTGGTGCCCTGACACAGCCTAGATGGTGTCCCCCATGGACTTCCAACCCAGGCTGAGTTAGGATGACTGCATGCTGCTGTCATGTGTTTTTACCCATTGTCTTTTACTTTAAAGGTAAAGTCTCTCACTTGGTTCCCAATCAAATGTACTTCTTGTTTGCACCAATCAAGAACCTTGGCTAAATATCTAAGAGCCATAAAGGTCAAAGTGATATTTCAATTTTATTTCCTTCACCTTTTAATTACATTTATTCTTCCACATATTAAAAACAGGAATACGCTATAACAAAAATAAACATGAATGTGCATTTCAAAATAATTTGTGAAGCATGACAAAAACTGCATGTTTTGTGTTTATGTCATATTTTATTACTTCAGAAGCATGGCATATATTCTGTTGATTCTTACAGATTGATAGTTGATCATTGGGTATTTTCAGACGTTATGAGATCACAGTCAACCACAGTGAACCACGCTCAATCCCACGGCAGGGCCAAAGAGCCCTGAACGTCTGTTTGGTGGCTGCCAGATGTTCACCACAGTCAATACCCACATGGGGTCAAAATCAACCATGCCTCTGGGCCTCCGGCCTGGACCATCTCCGAAAGCGTGGTCAAACAGATTCCCAATGGGAAACAATAAAAAGTAATGTCTGGCCGGCAACCACTGGCCGGAATCAATCAAAATGATTCCCAGCCAGGGACAAAGCACGCAGCATCGCTGCCAGACAACCAGCAACAACACAGGCCGTGGAAGGAGATTTAAAGGGCATACAGCAGCAGGAAAATATGGCGGGATGGAGCGAGGCAGGAGGCAGAGGAGAGCGGAGGGTGAGAGAGTGAGGCAGGAGGAGGAGGAGGAGGTGGGGGAGGCGCAGGTGGGGGAGGAGGTGGTCATGCTGCACATACAGGAGGTGGAGGGAAGGCACCAGCAGCACCAGCAGCAGCAACAGCTGGGACAGGCCGCCCCAGGAACATCGACCGGACTGGGGGAGGAGGCACCCCGGAAACAGGTAAGGGGAACGAAGTGGAGCGGACCCGGCACCACAGGGGCACCAGGGAGGGCCAGCGGACCGGCCGGGAAGCCGGGCGGCAAGTGGGGGGGGGAAGGGGTAGCCACGCGGGAATGGGTCAGACCAGATACCAAACAACCCCCCCTTGTGTCCCGTAGAGATGCAAATGGGCCCGGGAGGCCAAGCCCCTGGAGGACATGAGCCCTGCCCAGGTTGAGGAGGAGGAGCAGGAGGTGGAGGAGCAGGAGGAGAAGGAACCAGAGGAGATAAGGGGGAGAAGGACCTACCACCGAGGTGGCCAGTTGGGGCTCTGGGAGACCCAGGACTTCATCTGCATCTGGGGGATGCTGGAGCATCAGCTGGAGCTAGCACTCAATCAGAGGACCGAGCGTGTGTTCCAGGAGATAGTGTGGTAAATGGAGGCGGTGGGGCATCACTGGACCATTGCACAGTGCCGCTCCAAGGCCAAAGAGTTAAAGAGGTGGTACAAGGCCATCAGGGACAACAACCAGCGGTCCGGACACGGACTCCAGACAGCCCCCTTTTATGATGCCCTGGACTGCATCCTACATATGAAGGGTTCAATAGTCACCCCATGGCTCGTGGGGAGCCCTGTGGTCCAGGGTAGGGAATGGGCTGATGTACCCCATCCCCTCGGCTCCCCACAAGAAGGCACCCGCTCCAGGGCCCCATCAGGAATGCCCCGAGACCTCGGGGACCAGCAACCCCCCTGCCACGGACAGCAGTCTGAAGAGCCCCCACTGCCTGGATGGACAGAAGGACTCCGAGGCCAGCACCCTCATCACCCTCAGCCAGTGGTTGCAGGGGGAGCACAGCAACATGGAGGGGCCGGCCTTGGAGGGATCAGAGATGGATATCAAGGGTAAGCAAGCACACAGGATGGGGAGATGGACCTGGAGCGAGGGGGCAGGGGGGTCATGGATGGCCCAACCAGGGGGCAGGCCCCACCCAGTCCTGACACCCAGCAACACAGGTCCAGGCCCTGGGGAGTAACCTGGGCACCCCGGAAGCTCTCCACAAACCACCACCCCCATACCCCACAGGGCACAAAATGCCCCGGCACCTTAGGCAGGTGGGCAAGGAGACCGGCGCACAGTAGTCCAGGCAGAAGCCAGAGGACCCAGGTGAGGTACACAGCTGGGGGGGANGAGGGGCCGGCCTCGGAGGGATCAGAGACAGACATTGAGGGTAAGCAAGCACATGGGATGGGGAGATGGACCTGGGGCGAGGGGGGGATTTGGGGACAGCCCAGCCAGGGAGCAGGCCCCCTCTGGCCCTGACATCACATGACACAGCTGGGGGGGAAGGGAGGCTGGGTGGAGGACCCGGGACACGCATGGTGGGATGGGGGGCCCAGAGGGGTGGGAGGGGGTGCTAAGGGGGGCTAGCACCCTGGGTGGCAAACGACTTACCACTATGTACCCTACAGGACAGCCGGAGGGGCCATAGCAACCCGGGACCATGCCCCCAGAACAGCGGATGAGGGAGCACCGGGCACAGGTACGGTGCCAGAGGAAGGACCAGGTGAAGGACATTATCCAGACCACAACAGAACAGGGGGAGTGGATGATTGCGGCCGTGCGCATAGAGCACTCTCTGAGCAGGTGGAGGCAAGGGACCAGAGGCTCCAGGCAGAGGTGCACCTGGAGCGGAGGCGGGAGTGCCGGGAACACAGGAGTCAGGTAGAGGCGTTTGGGCGGCTGGAACAGGCCATCGAGGGAATGGTGAGAGAGCATTAAGCCAAGATGGACAGGTTCCATGACATTGGGAACTCCCTACTCCTGCATGCGGTCACTATGTGTGCCTATGTTATGGCAGCCTCCCCGCAGGGAACCCTGCCTTCTCAGGGCCCCGTGCCAGACCCCTCGGTGCCCCCACCACCTCCCCAACCTCCCCAGCCTCCTCCATGCCAGCAGGGGCCCCGCATCTGCCTCCCAGTCCCTATAGGTCTCCAGATGGAGCAGCTGCCCAGGGGGGCCCCTCGGGTCCTGGATCCTTCCTCCCTCCCACCACTGCCTACCTCTCCGGACACTGAGGCATCCCAGGACACCATTGGGGACACGGAAAGCAGGGGGAGGGCAGCTCCCAGAGCTCTGTGTCACCCACAGGGTGCTTGAGGGGGTGCCCCAGGAAACCCGGGGGCTGGGGGGCCAAGGGGGAAGGGAGTGGGCGGTGTGAGGGTGGTGTTGGTGGTGGGGGCATGGGCAAGTGGGTGATCTAATAAACTCATGGATGACACAGCCACCTCCTGTGGTTAGTTCAGGGGCCCGGATGTGTGTGTGGGAGGGTGGACCATGCCTATATAGGGGCTCGCCTGGGGACTCACCCGGTACCCCAGGGGGGTGGGACGGCGGGTGGGCACCCTCACATCTGGGCCTCCCGACTGTTGTGCCTGGCTAGGGAAGCACAGATGCATTTTGCGTAACAGTACTCCCTCGGGTTGTCCGCGTTCACGTACAGAGGCACGGGGCCGGGAGGACGAGTAGGCATGGGGTATTTTAGGGCAGCCCCATCTGTCTCACACACATTGTACAGCACACAGCAGGCATTGTGTAGTCAAGCTGTCCAGTGAGGCTCCTCCAGCGCTGCTAGAGGGCCCCGAACGCCTGCTCAACCACGGTCCTGCTGGCACACAGGCGGGTATTGTAGAGCCCCTTTGCCAGGGTCCGCGTGACTGGGTATACCTTCATCAATCACCGGGTGAGGGGGTAGGACGGGTCTCCCAGGATGCAGGGGTGCATCAGCACCCCCTCAATACGGGACATCCCCATGTCTGCAAAGTCCTCCCGGGCATAGAAGGGGGAGGTGGTCATTATCGGGGCATCGTGACTGCTGCCGGAGTTGCCTGTGAAGATGTCTATGAACCTCCCCCCGTGGTCCATGACCACCTGCTGCTGCAGGGAGTGATACCCGTGCCTGTTGACATACTCCACAGCCGATCTCGATGTGGTGCCATCCACTGCGCCCATGCAATTGGGGAAGCCCCCAGCCGCGAAGCTGGGCATGACGGGCCCCTGATCCACCAGTTGAATTGCCCTGTCCAGGAGTACACCTTCCACAGCCTCACAGACATCCCGGAGGATACAAGCTACGGTGCTCACCCTGACACCAAAGTGCTGCGAGATGGACCGGCAGGAGTTGGGCATTACCAGGGACCAGACCCCGATGGCCACCCGCTGGACCATGGGGATAGGGTGCCTCATGGGGGTGTGCTGACACTCCAGCCAGGGTGTGAGCAGCTCCATGAGGCACAGTAGGGTGAGCTTGTCTATCCGGAAGTGTGCCCTCCGGGCTGCCTCGTCCCACTGAGCCAGCACCCGGGACCACCAGCCCTAGGCCCACTCTGTGACGCATAGCCGCTCCCACCCCTGGAAGTAATGTGGGCCACCCTGTCCATGATGTTATTCTCCCTGGCATGCTGGACTATAGCTGGCTGTGCTTCCACCGGGCTCCCGGCCTCCATGGGGCCCCTCATCCGTGGTCCTTCCATGAGACCATGGCCCTATGTGACCTGTGGCATACCCCGGCGGTGCAATTGCTGTTGAGTTGCCCAGATAGCCTGTCGGGTGCTTATGCGAGCCTGAGCTCTGGCCTGCATTACTTCAGCTATGAGACGAGCGCCCAGGATTGCTGGCTGCATGTTGAGACGCTGGGGCTGGTACCCTTTCCCGATGGGCACATCCCAGAGATGAGGTGCTCACATGTGGCCTGGTCTGCGGCAGAGACCGTGTCCACCTTGTCTGTGTGCAGCCTGGCCACCTACATGGTCTGTCTGGCGGAGGTGGGCCCTGCCCTGGCCGTGTTCTACTTTGACTGCGTTCACAGGGCCCGTGGGTACCAGAACTCCCGTGGGGTGGTGTATCACCGACTGTTGGAGTTCGTTCACCTTCCATGGCTCCCTGCTGCTGACTGCTGCGTGTCCAAGCCTACCGCGACAGAGCTGGCGGCGCCGTCTGGTGTGTTGTCCCTTTACGATGTGCAGCAGGTTCTCTCCATGCAGGATCCCTTTGAGGCTTACTACCTGATTGCCCACCACATGTCCGTGCAGGGGTACCACTGGGGCATGCTTCATTGGCCCCACCTCGTTCACCAGGTGGGGCACCTGGCACCTGGTCCCTTCATGGCCCCCAGAAGCTGGCTGTGAGTTCCCTTGTGCCTCCCAGACTCCTGTTCCTGGTCCCCATACGGGCTCCCGGCTCTGCCCTGCCACTGTGGCCCACTGCCTGCTCCCTCCTTGCTGTCCCGGTCATGCTGCTGTGCTGCCTGCTTCCTGGGGTGTCACTGGGCCTGCCTATGACTCTGAGCCATCTCGGCCCCCCCCACCTGCTTCTGTCCCTGGTGTTCGCCTCTGTGGCCGCCATCTTCGTTATCTGCATCTGATGCCCTGCCCCCCTGGATCCCCAGGGTGCTGCTGCCCGTCCTTGTTCTCCTGTGCCTCCTTCTTCACCCTGCCACCCCCTCCTGGGTGCCCGTGTGATCTCGGAGTTCTGGGGCCCCCGGACTGACCCCCTTGGCTTCCTCCGGGGAGGGGTTGTGTGACTTTGGACCTGCTACACTGCTCTGGACCTCCTGTCTCCCCTGCATCACCCCCTCGCCAGCGCTTGTGTTCCGAGTGTGCCTCCTAGACTGTTCCCGGCCCGCTCCGTGTTCCGTGTGTGCTCCCGCTGTGCCTGTGCCTGGACTGCCTAGGGTTCCCCCCATTCCGGGACTGCCTGTGTTGCTGTGGGGGTGCCCGTGTGGGCTGTTCTGTATTGGGGCTTCTGGTTGTCGTTGCCTGTGTCCCGCTGTGGCCCTTTGCCGTTTCCCCTCCTCTTCCCTGTCCCTTGCCCTCCCTCCCCACCGTGCCCATTGTGGCTTGTGTGTTGTCTATCCCGCTGTGTCTCCCCACCCTTTCCTGTCTGGGCATGTGTGTTAGTGCTGTGTGTCCCACTGTGCACTTGCTGTCTGTGTGCCTGTTGTGTGTGGCACCTGGGCAGCTCTTCTCCCTCTCCCCCCTCCCTCCCGTATCCCTTGTATAGGCATTCCCTTGTGCCCCTTTTGGCTTCCTTTGCCCTCAGGTGGCTATGTCTGTGTCCTGCCCCTCCCCGGCTCCTTCTGGGTGTTCTGACCATGGCCGGGAATCAGCGTCACGTCTGTTGCGCCGCCCCGGGCTGTTATCCGCCGGCCCGATTCCCTGCCGTGGTCCCGCTCCTGCCACATCTGTTCAGGGCCTTTATTGACCATGGGGGGTGGTTTTTCGGTTCACCACCGCTGGGAATCCACTGTGGTGACTCTGGAACACGTAACGTCTGAAATCACCCATTGTTTCCTACACCATTAACATATGTTACACCATATAAAAGCTTTCTTGAAGATTGCATGTTGCAGTGATTTTATGAGTTCAGTACGACAGGTTGATGGATAATACAAAAGTTGAAGATTCTGGTACTTTCTCCAGTTTTATATATTCTATGCACACACCTGTAACCTGGAACTACAGTCAGCAAAAGTAGGACACAAACACGTAATTATTCAAGAAGAAGGTCAGATTTCCTCTGTAGCATGATCAATATTAAACAAGTCAGAGCTGAGAAACCAGGGCTTCTACAAGAAGCTTGCAACTGCTGATATAAATGTATGCTCTAACTCCATTAGATCAAATCAGCAGAATTACTGTTGACTGTTTTATCCTGAGATTAGAGGTGGATGAACATGGAATTATTTGTGAATTCAAATAACCTATGCATAATTTAGAACAACCTTTAATTTTTATTTTATTTTTAAAAAAAGTAGTTTGTTGTAGCAGAGTATATGACAAGGAGCCTGATTTTTCAATTTCAATTTTTATCTTATACTCCCTCCCCCCTCCTTTTCCCTGGATTTTCCCTCACCAGTGGATAGTAGGCCATCTTTGAGTGAGTGGTGTTTATGTGTTTTGGGGGTGATGGGGTGGTGAAAGAGCCCTCATCTGTTGAATGTCTGGGAAATGAATGGGGCAGGTGGGCAGTGAGAGTGTCTTCCCAGCCCCTTTGTCTGTGTTTTGTCAAGCAGACCTCCTGGGTGGGGGGCGTGGGTGAGTCTCCCACAGGGGTAGCCACTGCCAATCTTTGTTGTTGTCTGTGTGAGTGAAAGATGGTCCCACAAGGAGGCAGGACATCACGAGTGGGTGAAGGAACTGGGCAAGCTAGTTTCAGGACACCTTTCAGGATACCTATCAGGGTGACGAACAGGATGGGGGGAGATCCACAGCAACTGCGGAAGGCATCCCATTTTAGATGCCTTCAGAAAGTTGCTTTATTTATATGGGCTTTATGGGCTTTGGAGCCCATTGTGAGTATCTCAAAGGGCCAAGGGGGAATGGGTAAGCCGAATTCCTTCTGCATGATGATCTGAATGGCGCCAGGTCTGTGGTGAATAAAACCAACACTATGTGTGACTCTGTTGCAGAGTGTCACCCAGATCTGGCATGTACTATCACTGAAACATGGCTGGATGATGCCACAGGCCCTATTTTGGCACATCTAGTCCTGCCAGGCTTTTCAATGATTCACCAACCTCAGGCAAAATGAAGAGATGTGTATGTGTGGGGAGGGGGTGGCTTTGATTTTTTTCATCTCGCCTACAATGCATGAGGTGGCCCATTTCAGAGGTGGGGACATTTGAGTGCCTGGCCTTGTCCTGTTCCACTAAAACAGGACCAAGCTTTATGGTCCTGCTGATGTATAGACTCCCCTTCCCCTCTGGTAATTTTGGAGGATTTGGAGTTGAGTTCCTGGAGCTAGTGCATTGCTGTTGGAGTGTTCCAGGATGCTTGTTCTGGGGGACTTACATCCAGGAGATCACCCACAGTGCTGGCCAGGGGCTTGACCTTGTTTTTGGGCTGGGTTTTCCAGTCTCGAATGTTCAAGTCACCCTGGTTGAGCAGTCCGATCACCACCTTGTGTGTTTCAGTGTGGGTCTTGCTCTACCTGATAAACAGCACCATAGCTGATTGATTGATATATGGCCATGGAGGCTGCTGAATCTGGTGAACTTCAGCAATCTCATTATTAGTGCTGGAATTGATACATCTTCCTCTTCCAACCAGGGGGTTGTACAGATTGTTCAGTTGAGCACTGTGAGAGATTTTCTACGTTCATTGAGAAGAAGATAGAGCAACTCCAGGTGGGACTTGGGCCTTTTGATGTGGAGAGCTACGGAGTCCCAAGGACTGTATCCCCCCCCGGTTGACCTTCACGTGGTTGATGATGAGTAAGTCTGTGTCCTTCTGGGATTGTTGAGACCCACCACGTGTGCCTCTGATCCGTGCCCATCCTGGTTATTGAGGGAAGAAGCAGTGGTACCTTTATTGACAGGCATTATTAACACCTCTTTTACAGAGGTTGCCGGCCTCCCTCAAATGTGCAGGGGCTCGACTTGTTGCGCAGAGGGTCTGCCCCAACCCAAAGAAACCAGCTCATGATGTTGGAGTGCTTGCCAATTATCTTTCCCCCCAAAGTTCTCCCCATTATAAAGTTGAAATTTGGGCTGATCTGAAGGATTTGATTTTCTTGTGGGAAATGTATCCTACCACTGGGATTGTTATAGCTGGAGATTTCAATGCATGTATTGGCAGGAAAATGAGTGAGTTGACCTTATTGAACAAGGATGCAAGGACTATTATTTCTGGGACCATCTAGACCTTCGAAAGACAAGGTCTCAAATAAAATGGGAATGGAATTAATGACCCTAGTTGAAGTGGCTGGTTTAACCATTCTTAATGGTAACATTCCCAGAGATATGATGGGCGAATTTACATTTATAGCAGGTATTGGGATGAGTACAATTGATTACATACTAGTGTCGGATCTGATTTTACCTTTGGTCTATGATTTTTCTATTCAAACAGCTATAGACTCAGATGACCAACTTTTAGTTCAAGTCATGGCCCTTCCCAAGTCTGATAACCAATTAAGCATTAAGCAACTGACTAGTTCTAATGGGTAAGGGGGTAATACTGTATGATGTGCCAAATGGACACCACATTAAAGGAATTAATATTCTCACTTTTGAACTCTTACCAGTTTCTTGAACTTAGCAAAGTGAGTGTGCACAAGGGAAACCCAACCCTAGATTGTTTTCAGGATATGTTAGAGGCGCTCCGTCCCTACTTAGCAATTTCATGAGATAGCGCAACCCGCCAGGGTAATTTGAAGAATGGCTGTTTCAACAAACAATGATGAGCAGTTAAGGTAAATTTAAAGAGACAAGCCTGCTCCCTCAAGAGGACTAACATGGAATTTGCCCTCAAACCCTATCTGAAAGCTAAAAGAGAATATAAAATCTTCCTGAAAAGCAAAAAAACCAGACCCATACTGAGGAGGCTTGGAGGATCCTCGATAGGACAGCCCAAGTCAATAACTCAGTCTCCTTTTGGAAAATTATTAACCAATCCAGAGTGTTGACCTCCCCACCAGATGGAGAAATTATACCATCTGATAAGTGGGGAATGTATCTTACCACTGAGATTGTTATAGCTGGAGATTTCAATGCACATATTGGTAGGGAATTGGTTTCAACGTATTTATTGGCATGTATTGGGAGTGCCACTTTTCTGCTCTTTTCTCAGCCTTAGCTTTAGAGCTAGATTTTCCATCTATTGATAATTTTCCATGTTGGCCCTTTGTGACGGCAGAGGAAGTAGAACTTTACATTTTACAACTAAGATATAACGTAGTGCCAGGTATAGACTTTATACCGACGGAGGTAAAAATTGATGTTTCTTGGTGGGCCCCTGTATTAGCAGCTTTGTTTACATCAATACATGACACTGGGATATTTCCCAAGGACTGTCTTAAAAATGTGGTCATGCCAATCTTTAAAAAAGGGGACCCCTCTGACCCAGCTAACTAGGCCCATAAGCCTACTTAGCATGATTGGGAAACTCTATACTAAATTTCTTCTCCAAAGGCTGTCTGCTTGGGTGGAACAAGAAGGCATTCTTTGCCAAATGGACACCACAAAGGGAACTTTGCAAAGGGAACTTTGCAAAGGGAAGTCTACTGTAGATCACATATTTGTTTTAAATCAGATAATCACTAAATATGCTCAAATTAGATCTAGTCCAATGTTATATCTTTGTTTTGTTGACCTAAAGTCTGCTTTCGATTTGATTGATTGGGAGCGACTTTGGGTCAATTTGACACAAACATCTATTGATCATAGACTGATTTTCTTAATTGTGGCATTACAGCAAGGGACCTCCTTGCAGATCCATATGGGCCAACCAGGATCCCTTTCCACATCAGTACCTTTCCCATACACAGGTTGGGCTGAGATATCTGATGGAGAGCTTTCCCACCTTTTGCTCTAAGGAAAATTTAGTAATCAATTATTCCATGACCAAGGTTATGGTAATGGGAAAATCGTGAATCCAGCACAAAGGGAGCATGAACAACCATTTAATAGAACAGGTTACCTCATACAGGTATTTAGGGATTGTTATCTCAGGAACAACCTTTTGCTGTACACACCTGAGGGTTAAAAGAACCAAGGTTGATTGTACTTATATGGGAATAATAAGTTTCTACTTCTCCAAAGGAGGAAGAATGGTACTCCCTGCCATAAAAGTATATAGAGCCAAGGTTTCCTCAGAATTATTGTACAGAATCCCAATATGGGGTCCATCCCTTATTAGTGAACTGAAGACGGTACAAAATAACTTTTAAAAGACCATTCTGCATACACCTAAGAGTACTCCTATAGCCTTTCTGAGAGCTGAAACTGGTATCCCCTCAATTGCTTTGATAGCTAGAGAGTCTATTTTAAAATACTGGCTGCACATATTTTATGGTAAACTGTCAGGTCTCTTACATGAAGCCTTTTCCTCCTCATTGGAGAGCCCATGGAAAAATGGTATTTCTCAGATTTTAACCCATTTAGGCTTTTTTACTATCAATCTATCAGCTATGAAATATTCCAAAGCACTCTCTTTATTAAAACCCATATCCTGGACCAGGAGCATCAAATGTTAAAGGAAGCCATTGCTACTCAACAGGTTACAGAGATATATAAATCCCTTGCGATCCAACCCAATGGTGCTTCCTACTTATACTCAGAACTTAGGGTATTTTCAGACGTGATGGGGTGGCATTCACCCCGTCACAGAAACAACCCTTAGATTCCCTACCGGGATCACTCCGGCATGGCCAACAGACGTGCCGGGGGATCCCGGCGGGGAATCGGGGAGATGGGCGGGCGCCGCGGCCAATGCAGCCACAGCACCCGCCCAAAATGACCACGGTCCGGAATCCTGGCAGGGATTCCGGGCCGTGATTGCAGTCCAGACGTGACAGGCCCCTTCATCCCAACCGTGAATCTCATTTACCATGCGATCGGCGCCAGCCCCACCGGTCCAGCTGATCGCGTGGTGAATGAGATTCCCGGCGGGGATTGAGCGTGGTTAACATCTGGGGGGAGACTTCTGGTTCCCCAACAGACGTTATGAGGGCATTCCCCGCCACAGGGAATTGACTGTGGTTGAGCGTGATTTTGTAACATCTGAAAATACCCTTAGGGTAGCTTTTACTTAGGGTAGCAAGGTTCACTCTAATTCCATCAGCTGCATTGGTAGGCAGATTTGCAAAAGTCCCTCATGAACTAAGATTATGTAAGTTTTGTAAAGCAACAGATTGTGGAATCTATAGCGCATGTTATATTTGACTGCTGTTTAAATGAAGAAAAATTGTGTGTATTAACTTAGAGCCTGTAATTGCTGGTCTGGGACTGTCTACACAGCATGAGACTTTGGTCTCACTATTTTCCAACCTATATTTTGTCATAACTATGCAAGTTGCCAAATGTTGTACTCTAGCAATTAAAATAGGAAACGTCACCCTGGAAAACCCAGATTGAATTGATGTATGGAGTGTCTGTTTTTGTATCTTTTTAACCTATTCTATACTGTTTTGTGCTGCCAAGTTGCTATCACAATAAAGTTCTGATGACAATAATGAAAATAAATAAATAAAGAAAAGAAAAGAAAATTATTACCCTGTCTCCAATCTGATTTTCTTAGGGAAGGTGACTGAGAAGGCTGTGGTCATGTGGCTACAGAGACACCTGGATTCCAACAATATTTTAGGAAAATTCCAATCTGGGTTCAGGCCTTCCCACAGGATAGACACTGCACTTGTCAGGGCATTGAACGATCAGCTGATAATTTTAGATTTATGACAGCTGGCCATTTTGGGTCATGCTGGACCTTATGTCAGTATTCAATAGGATTGACCATGGATTGTTGCATCGGTGGCTTAGTGACATGCTGATGTGACAGGAGTTACTTGTCAGTGGTTTCAGTCATACCTGGAATGGAGGAGCCAATTGGTGATGATGGATGGATAGGTGTCATCCCCAAGGGGACTGAATTGTGGCATTCCTCAAGGTTCTATTCTTTTTTGCCCATGTTGTTCAAGGTATACATGCAGCTCTTTAGGGATGTCATGATCAAGCACGGGACTGAGTATCATCAGTATGCCGATGATACACAACTCTTGCCTCATGAACACTGCCATCTCAGCCTCTGCCTTGGAGGAATGTCTGAATAACATATGGTAATTTCAGATGTTACAAAATCAATGTTTACCACAGTGAATCCCAGTGTATTCCCTGTGGTGGCAGCGATCACGGTAATGTCTGTTTGATCCCCGCCAGATGTTCACCACGATGAATTTCTGGCAGGGATCAAAGCTAACCACGGTTCTGGAACTCCAACTGGCCCAAGGTACAGAACTGTGGTTAGATTGGCCACAATCCGTGATGGGCCAAAAGTAACGTCTGTTACCTTGGCCCATCACAGATCATGTCCCTGACCACGGTACGGGATCGGGAACAGTGGTAGCATTGGCTGCTGCACCCACCCATCTCCCTGAGGGTGGGCAGCTGGGGGAGCACAGGTGGACAGGGCTGTGCTACTGCAAATCGCACCACGCAGTCCCTCTCCACACAGTCCTGCCCCCTCCCTGATCCCCGGTAGAGATCAGGCCAGCATGTCTAAAGGATGGGAGGCATGATCCCAGTCCAGGGTTCAGCATGGAGGGCCTCTGGGCCCATCACATCTGAAATTACCCATAGTCGCTTGCATGTGTCAGAGCCACCTAATGCTCAATCCAGGGAAGACTGAGGTGATGTTCGTGGGAAGGGGCAGCCAATATGGGAATGTCCTTGCTTCCTTCAGACCCCTGGATGTGGCTGGGGTTTGGGTGAAGGTAGTGGTCCAAGGTAAAGAACTTGGGCATCATTTTTGACTATGCTCTGTCCATGAAATCTCAGGTATCTAACATGGTGCAGAAATGCTTTTTTCAACCACACAATTTGTGCAAGTTACGCCCATATTTATCCCAAGCTGAATTTGCCACAGTGACCCATGCCCTGGTGACTACATGGCTTGATTTATTGTAATTTCCTCTTCTCCAGGCTACTACAAGTACTTTTCCATCACTTGCAGATTGTTCAGAATTCAACAGTGCATCTGCTTACTGGTTTAGGCAGCCATGACCATATTACACCCGCCTTGTATTCTTTCCATTGGCTATCCAACCTGTAGAATAATGGATTGAGTTTAAAATTTTGCTGTTTGTTTTCAGGGCCCTGAATGGTTTAGGTCCTGGATATATTTGAGACCTTCTTTAGAGCCTCACACTAATGGGTATCTGATCTATGGAACCATCCACTGTTTGAGGGTTCCACCATAGCGTCTTAAGTTAGTGGGCGATTGGGCCTTTGCTGTGATGGGCCACTCGGTGTGGAACTCACTCCCCCCAGATGTTCGTCTCAGTTCCTCCCTCCTAACCTTTAAAAAGCACCTGAAAACATATTTATTTTCTAGGTACTTTTAGGTTCCGCTGCTGTTCCCCTTAATATATTTTGTCCTCCCTTTTTCCTTCCCCTATCTTACATTTTTTTTTTCATATTATTTTAATTACTTGTTTTAAATTGGTTATATTGTGCTTTTATGTAAAATATAAAGTGCTCAAAGTGCCATGTAGGCAGGGGGGCACAACAGCAACAACAATAATAATAGACAATAATAATATAAACGGTAGTAGTAATGGTAGTAGTTGTATTTTATTAAATAGGATATCATACTGATGGCTTAAAGAAAAGGAAGCACAAGGACCAGTCACGTGGGATAACGTCACTTGGAATTGTATCATCTGTAGATGTGGTTACAGTTTTATTGGCATTTGATATATATTGCATTGCCCTTACTGATAGCTGGGTTCACGGGACTATATTTAAGTCTCAAAATGGTGTTATGCAAGCATAGAGTGCAAGTCAATCCTCAGGTGCACAAGGAGGTTATGCACGCATAAGTTACATGGCATTTCAGCTCATTAAACAATCCCTGATTGCCACAAGACGCATCATGAACCACGCACTTGCATATGCAGTACTATCCTCCCAGAACCCAGCAGATCTCCTCTGCATGTCCAGGGCTAAAGTGCAGTCTGACCACAAAAAAGACAGGTATAGAAGTGTGTGCTATGCTCCCACATTACAGGTAGGGCTGGAGTTTAGGCCTAGTTTAACATTAGATACTCACGCAAGCTTCTTGCTGTTTGGGTCATTTACAATTGCATTAAAAAATAAAACGAAACACACAACCAAAAATCCAGAAAAACCTATAGGTATTGTAGACATAAATTATCTTTAAATGTTGTGTCAATAAATAATCTCAACAACTCCTAATTTGGATTTTAGGGACACTTTTCTTTATGTTAGCATTCTGAACAGAAACAATTAATATATATACATATATGTTCAGAAACACAGCACTTGATCTATGGCCATTTTTACACAGACTTGGGGGGTGGGGGTGTTGGTTCAACGGGTGTAGGTGTGTGTGTGTGTGTGTGTGTGCCCGCTTACACAGACACACACACCCCTACACCTACTGACACCCATCTCCACCCACAGAGCTTCCTCTGTTCTGTAGGCGGGCTCCATGGGTGGAGGTGGGTGTGGGTCGGTGTGCATAGGGTGTTGGTGCATGTGTGGCGGGAGCACACATGCACAAACACCTGCCATCTGTGGTATTTACATGGGAACACACCTGCCACACACCCATCCCCCCCACCTACTGGCGGCCTTTAACACGGACTCCCCCCCCACGCCGCACATCCGCCCAAACACCAAGGGGGGGGGGGCATCCATGTAAAAATGTTCTATGACTCTTTAAAAAGCTTTTGGCTTATTACCTGTCCTCTGCAGACTCCTAATTTTAAAATGGCTCTTTTAAAAAAAAAAAAAAAACCCAGGAGAAGCTTGTGTTAAGTGACCTCCTTTGAAAGTGTCCACACTTTTCACAGTGCAGTATTCTCAAAGGAATACATGGTAGGCCCAAATATTTATGTTATTTTTACAGAAACAAAATGACAGTCGTAGGGGCAAAATGTAGTAATAGAACTGAAAATCTGGTGTTATATCTTGCTTCCTTCCTGACAAACTGTAAAAATCATGTTTAAGAAAATCATGGCTTTTTCAAATGTCTTCATCTTTTTAGATTTACATTACAAAAATCTTCTACAGCCACTATAAATATTCTGCACTTCACACCTGGCTATCAGCATTAAGACAGTTGCTTTCCTGAGTCATTTATAGTAAAATGTAACCCACTACTTTGTCTCCATGGGTATGTACATATTGTGCCTCCAAAGATATCTAATCGCCACCGAGTGGGAAATTACGCCCTGATATTTGAGAATTATTTTCACTCAGTTTAATTTAGTCCTTCATTTCTCTAGAGGAAACCCATGAAGTCTAACCCAGGAGCAATTTATTGGTATTTAAACCCCAGGTGCACCGAATCTTGCTTCTCTGTCCATAGAGAGATCTTTAAACACCTCCATATTCATTACAGTTGAGGGAATAGGTTTGTAATAGCAGCCTTGGGTAAAGTCTTAACCAAATCCTGAAAGCAATCCAGAACTCCAATTTTCTGCTATTCGCTTTGTTTGTTGTTAAGAAAGAACACACTGCACTGAAAACCTAAATGACTGTGCAGTTAAGACACTTCTGCAATTTTCCTATAAAGTTGTGTGCACAGAGGGTTGTGTGTGGAAAGATGCTATGTGTTTTTTTCCCTTATTGATCTTGTTGAAAAGGTTTTCCGTTTTTGCTATATTTTTATGGGATACATCTGACTCACAGGTGGCTACAACTCTGATTTAGTTTCACTGTATGAGCAGACACAAGGGTAGCAATTAAATTATAATGCTGACCTCTTTGCATCACTACTAGAATGTATAACATATTGGCAGGGTTTTTTCATTGGTTACACCATCATCTCAAAGGGCCTTAAGAAAGCAAAGCCTTTGGGAGGATTAGGAGAAGGAAATAAATGAGGGACAGTTAGCCATTGCTACTGCTGTTCTCTAAAAAAATGCAAACATAAGGGAAAGCAGCAAGCATATGACTTTCCCCCCCTCTTATTGCTAAAAAAGGGAAAGTGGAAAAGCTACAAACACCAGAAACGTTCTCAGTGGGGAGTGCACACATTACACAACCCCCTTGACTCTCATTTTATGTTGTAGACGTTTGTGCAAACAGATGGGGCCACACTATGTCAGAGTTGGAAGGGACTTTGAGGATCATCTAGTTCAGTCCCCTGATTGGATGCAAGATAACTGTAACTACAACGTCCCCAACAGATGTCTATCCAGTCTTGTTTTGAAAAGCTCCAGTGACAGACAGCTTACAACCTCCCTAGTAAACTTGTTCCATTGCTAAAAAGACCTTACGGATAGGAAATCCTCCTGATCTATAGCTGAAATCTGCCTTCCAGTAACTTGAGCCTATTATTTCTAGTCCTGTCATCTGTAGCAACTGAAGAATAGTTCCTTTCCCTCTTCTTGGTGGCAGCCCTTTCCATATTTGAAGTCTGAAATCATGTCACCGCTTAATCCTTTTACTAGGCTAAACAACATATTCCGTTCCTTTAACCTTCCCTCATAAAACTCCCTTTAACATGCCCTCCTTTGAACTAGAAAATGTGGACAGGTGTCTGTTGGTCATCTGACAGATTGCCTGAAATGTTGGTTATTACTCTTGAATAAGAAGTTCCCTACTTGTTTAAGCTCTACTCAAAAACCCATTGTTGATTTCTATGCTAGATCCAATGGACTAAAGAGACATCAAGCACTACAAAGTCTTCATCATTCAACTTCCTCTTCCAGTGAAAAGTGTCAAGGGTTCCTGCCTCCCACCTACCATACTAAACCCCTGAAAAAGATTCTTCTCAATAGCAATACAAGACCCAACTCTTCTTAATAGGACTTTTTACGTGGTTAAGTATTTGCATTTCTAAATCTATTTGTGTTTTTAGTATATGCATTTATTTGTATCTTTTCCTGCATTCACTGCATTTCCCTTGTTGTTGTCAAAGTGGAGAACAGAGTGAACATGGGTCCCTGTGTATGGGTTATTTTGGCAGAGAACCACAGTGAAGCTCTGTTAGTTTGACAGGCCTTCAAAGAAAGGAAAACACAGTCAAAACTGCTGCTATGGGCACATTCACATCTGCGGTGGTGAGACCCGTGAAGGAAGACGCAGTAGCAGGGAGGAGCCGGAGAGCAGAAGAAGAGCCAGCGCAAACGGGATTGTGCTGCAGCTTCCCTCATGCATGTCAGGGCAGAATTTTGCTCCCTGACATGCACGAGAGAAGCTGCAACACATCCCCGTTCACACCGGCTTTTCTTCTCCTCTCCAGCTCCTTCCCGCTGCCACATCTTCCATCATGGGTCTCATCACTGCAGATGTGAATGCGGCCTAAGTTTACTACCAGTGGAAAAAGGGGAGCACTGGTTTGGGGGAGGGTGGAGAATATGGCTAGCTTGGTGGGGAGGTTGTTAGGTTGGAGCGGGTGGAATGGAGCATAGGTTCAGGGGGATCACTGGCTTGTGGAAAGTGGAATCCCTAAGTGGCAATGGGGCTTGAGGCTGACTGAGGGAGATCACACAGAAGGCAGGAATGAGTCCTCCAAGGGTTCATAATTTCCCCCTAGCTGCGCTGGGTTTTCCTGGGATGGCCCTAGCTACAGTGTTGAAGACTGCAGTTCTGAGACAGTGACAGCCCTTGCAGGAGGGTAGGGCTCCAAAAGCAGATGACTAAGATGACAGTCGAAGGAACATCCCAGCTCCAAGCTGGACATGTCCTTCAGTTTTTGGGGTCCAGTTCGAGACTTCAGACAATGTTTTTTGTGAAATGTTGGGTTCACTTGAAACATGAATACATAAACCTAGTGTTCGTGTTTTGAATATGGAAGCCAAAAGAGGCTTTTGGAGGTTTATTTGTGTTTAATTGAAACTTGGCTGGACAGCCCTTCTTTTCAAGATGTCTTCCATAACCTGCTATAGTTATGTTAGGTTATGATTCTTAAAAAGACAAGCTTTAAAAAACCCATCCATTTAAGATGACAACTGTGTGGCAAGAAAACTGAGACAGGGTGTGAGCCTTCAGAATGGAAACTGTTTTTAACTTATTTGTAGAGTGTCTAAAGCAATGCACTGATGGGTGTACTTTAAATACAGAGACATGGCTTATAATTATTTAGTGTCAACATTAATAGAAAATTGGCACACAGTACATTTGATTTATGTTCTATAGTGATAATTTTCTATAGATATGAATATGAAAATTAGCATTTACAACTATTAATTATCTATTTTTTATCCTCAACACATTATATTTAGCACTTGAAAACTGAGAAATGTCTGTCCCATTGTGCCTTTGATAAATTCACTCCAATAGATAATTTTCTTCTTTGAAGCTTACAGCAGGGGTGGCGGGCTCCCTAGGAGGGCAGGGGCAATGCCCCTCCTGGCCTGCTAGGACTCCCCCAGCCGGCAGAGGCGTTAAAAAAATATATGTAATAAAATCGGCCGCGTCGGTGTTGTGATGAATGTTTGGAGCCATGTTGAAGAACCTTGTTTTGAGAGGCAGAAACCTTCTGAACGTTTCTGCCTCTCTAAACAAAGTTCTTCAAGATGACTCCAAACATTTTCATCGGTTGTGTGTGCACATGCGCACACAACCAGTGACAATTCACCCCCCTAAGGAAGCCTTCACAGAAAAAGAGAAGCGTTCTCGCTTTATGCGGAGTGGGCAGCTAGAAAGAGTGCAGAGGGGGTACATGGGGGGTGACTGCGGGCACACGGGGGG
>QEPC01012601.1:114958-159417 GCA_003113815.1 Sphenodon punctatus | reverse complement strand
TGTGTTTTGTTGCAATCCTTGATCTGGTGTAAAAACGGTGACTGGTGGGTTTCAATCTGTGGTTTTAAATGGGACCAATGATAATCTTGCATGATTATGTAGAATGCATGGCATTGTCAGTCCTCCTCAGTATCATGAACTACTGGACTCAGGCTGTGACTTGGGTGCTTTACAAGGATGAGTGCCTGTGTTTTGGGTTTATAAATTATTTATTTTAAGCTTGATGTGCATGCAAACTGTGTTTTGCATGTTAACCCTGGGAACTCCTTGCTGCTGGGTTATGCCGCCTACAGTTGCCCTGGCTCCGCCTACCATTGCCCTGGCTCCGTCCTTCGGCTCGCCGGCCTTACTGCCAATCCAGCTTCAAAACCCACCAGTGAACTCCAGCAAGTTGAAGATCAGTGTTATACTCAAATAACATCCAGTTTTCATAACAGAAGAACAACAATAATAATAATAATACCACTCATCATATTTAGGATTAGAGGGGTTTCTCTTGTACCACAGCCCTTGGCAAGCAGCTATTACTCTATTTTGGATTAGACAATTTTTACATTATGGTCTGATACCTTAGACTTTTCATGTTCAGAACATTTAATAGGGTCCAAACTTTTTAGTAAAGTTTGGTATAATTGCCAAAAAGACAGGGCTATTCTGAGATAAGTTGAGTAGGGTTCATATGGGAAACATTGGCAAATGTTGCTTCTGTCAGAAGCAAGACATTTGGTGAGATTCGTGAAATGCAGAAACTTAGTTCCTTTCCTGCTGTTTTTGTCATTTTCTGTTATTTTTCACTAGTTGAAAGGGGATGCTATGGGCAGGTCCCAAGCCCAGTGTGTGCCCCAACTGAACCCTAGGGCTGTGGAGATGAAAACGTACTGACTAAGCGCCGGAGAAGTGCTGTAAATTGCCATGAAAGTGCTGTAAAACTGTACAAAAACTGTCGTAACATTTCTAGAAAGTGACAAAAAAGTCCCAGAAAGTGATGAAAATGTTGGGGAAAATGGCAGAAGTGTGGATATCAGAAACCGAAGAAGTACCAACAGACACTCGCAAGCACGCCCAAAAGATTGTTTTTTCCCTTCAGAATACTTGGTCTTGTCCATCCATAATGTTAAAGCTACTGCATATATTTTTCATCACAATGTGCAATTTTGATGTGGAAAGAAAATCGGAAGTTGTCATTTTCTCTGAAAAATCAACAGTTTTTGAAATAATATGTGTACATTCCAATGTCTATATTTTAAAGCTAAAAGTAACACTGAGGGTATTGGCATGGTACTATGGAATGAGCTAGAAGAGCTACTACAGGAAGTCACAGTTGCCATCTGGAAAAAATTTTATTTTTTTAAAAATATTGACACTAAGCAATAGTGACTCGCCTGCGCGACCATGCCAGAATTGGTGGAATGGACTGGTTTCATTCGTTCCTGACCGGGAGAACTCACTGGGTGGTCTTGGGGGAGTGTATGTCTTCCCCCCGGGACCTCACGTGTTGAGACCCGCAGGGTGCCATTCTTTCCCCCCTCTTGTTTATATGCAGCCGTTTATGCAGCTTGTTTATGCAGCTTGTTTATGCAGCTTGTTTATATGTTTATGCAGCTTGTTTATATGCAGCCGTTAGGGGAGATCATGAGAGGGTTTCAGGACATGTAGTCCCATCAATATGCTGATGACACTCAGCTCTACCTCTCCTTTTTCATTGACCCAGGCCATGCAGTCTCCTTATTTTCCCAGTGCCTGTCAGCTGTGGGGGCTTGAATAAGGTCGAGCCATCTGCAATTGAATTCTGACAAGATGGAGGTGATGTTGGTGGGCGAGGGCTTGGGGGACCTGGGGGTGGTTGAATCTCCTCTTGTTGGGGTGTTCGCCCTCCCATGGTATCTCAAGTACAGAGTCTGGGTGTGCTCCTTGATTCGCCTGGAATGTCAGGTTGTGGCCATGGCGGGGAGTGCATTTCGGCAGTTACATCTTGTCTGGCGGCTTCGGCCATATCTCTCAGACTCCGACCTCGCCACTGTCATCCTTCACTGCCTTCATCACCTCGAGGTTGGATTACTGCAATGCGCTCTACGTGGGGCTGCCTGAGAAGCTGGTCCGCAGCCTGGAGTTGATGCATAATGCCGCGGCCCGTCTCCTTATGGGGATGGGTCACAGGGAGCACATGACACCAGTGTTCCGGACTCTGCACTGGCTGCCTATAAGTCACCGGGCTAGGTTCAAGGTGTTGGTTTTAAGCTTTAAAGCCCTTCACGGACTGGGCCCTGCTTATCTGCGGGACTGCCTCAATCCCCTTGTGCTCACATGACCCTTGAGATCATCCGTGGGAGCCTTTTTGGAGGTTCCCCGGGTGAGGTGGGTGACCACCAATGTTAGATCTTTTTTGGTGGCTGCCCCTGTGCTGTGGAACTCGCTCCTGGAGGAGGCTCAGTTGGCTCCCACTCTCCTGCTGTTTCGGCATGTAAGACCTGGCTGTTCCGTCAGGCTTTTGGCAAGGGGTAGGGGTGGGGGTGGGAGTTTCCCCACATTGTATTGTATTTTAAATTGTTTAAAATTGTTTAATTGGTTTTTTTAAAAAATATATTAAATGTTGTTCACCACCCCAGGCTGCCCTGTGGGCAAGAGGGGTGGGATATACATTTTAAATAAATAAATAAATAAATAAATACATTAGTGGCTTCAAAAATTCAATAACATTTCCAAAAATTCCAAATATTCATTCATTTCCCAAATATTAAATACTCAAGTATTTATAGTAATTATGGTCCATTTAGCAAGACATTTAAGCATGTGCCTACATTTTTATCATACAAACAGACCTACTGAATGGAATTGCTCATATTTTAAATTACTTTAATACTTATATTCAAAAGCTCCAGCATCTCAGCTCAGGTTCAGTCAAAGTTCTGCCTGTTGCATGTGCCTGGTAGTTTCATTGTTCTCATATGATATGACTTTCATTGAATGTCATAGGTTTGGAGGACATTTGTGACCTCTCAGTAAATCAGAATCAGATGGATAGGGCTTTGAGCAGCTGGATGCAGACCTTTAACTGGACACTGTATACTCAAGGTGATTGCAACTCTTTTGCCACTACTAGTGTACCAATGCTTAGTGCTTATATTTAATATGAATGGGAATTTTGATTTCGGATAGAATTCAAATTGCCCAAAAATAGTCATTTCGGATTAATCAAAAATTTCAGATTTTTGTCAGTTACGGTATTTTGGTTCTTTTACATTAATTTTTGTTCAGGTTTTTTTGCATTCCACCAGTTTCAGTTTTTTTCCATTGGAGTTTGTTCTCATTGACTTCAATATTAGAAAAAGATCCGAAGCCGAAAAATCTGAAGGCAAAACAAGATCCGAAATTCATAAAGAACCCAAACCAAAAAATCTGAAATTAAAATTCATCCTGGAATCCCATCCCCATTATTTAAATATATTATTTTTTTACTGATGTAAAGAAAGAATCTGAGTAAAACAAAGAAATTCAGAGATGCAACTCTCATTTCATTGCTAACTCACCCTCCCAAATTTAAGTGTGTGGCTGGATGAGTGAATAAAATGAGAGAAAGTACTATCTATTGCATAAACTATTTATAGAGAAGACCACATTTGTACACTGGAAAGCAATAGAAAATTAAATTAGAATATAATGAAGAAAATGACTTTTCACATGATATTACTTCATAACTTACAGAAGAATTGCAATATTGAACTGTGATATGCATCCATTACCGCATGAGATGTCAGTCAATATTTTTTATGAAAATTATTGTAATTTTATTTGAAGTGGCTATACATTTCCCCTTTGACATTTTTGTTCAAATTAACCACACACACCAAGACACTTTTTAAAGCAAGTACCACATCATCGTAGACAATTGTTTATTCCAGTTTCACACATTTCGTTTTAAAATTGGTCACTATAAGGTAAAAATGGATGATGTAATTGTAAATTGTTGACCTAATGAAATATTACAAAACTAAAACAAAAATTACTGATGGCAGTTTAGGTCAGGCTACAGTGCAGTGCAAAGAACCAGATTGTGGGAATTTTTTGAAGGATTGGGACTGTCACTAAGTCGAGCAGTACCAGGGGTGGGACTACCGGATCATCCGGTATCCGATACTGCCGGTATTTTGGTGTACTGGCAGTATCGGATTATTCCGGTATATTGGGTCTGGTACTGGATCCCCCCGTGCCGGATTTTTTTACATTGTGGCCATTCAAATGAATGGCCGCAATGTAAAACAAAACCACAAAAAGTCCCCAAACACTTTCCCTCCCCGAGTCCAGGCTTTGTGGGTGGAAGGGGGGACACCCCCCACCCACCCTGCCCAGCCTGGATTTAAAAAAATTCCCCCTAAGTCCCCATGTGCGTCGGGGATGCCGCCGGCGACCCAGAGCCAACACCAGCAGCAGGTAAGTACCTGTACTGTACTGATCCCTGGGGTGGGGGATGGTTTAACACACCTCCCAACCCAGGGATCATCCTACCTCCCCACCCAGGGATTGGCTAATGCCATTGCCATGCCTACCTTGAGCTCTGGGCGGCGGAGGTCCGGGGGCTTCAGCGCTGGTTGTGGCTACCTACTTCAGCATGCTACTAGGCCTTCCGGGGAACTTCCAGAAGTTCCCCGGAAAGCCTAGTAGGGTGCTGAAGCCGGCAGCCACAGCCAGCACTGAAGCCGCCGGACTGCTGCCGCTACCGCCCAGAGCTCAAGGTAGGCGATCCCTGGGTGGGGAGGTAGGGTGATCCCCGGGGTGGTGTGTGTGTTAAACCACCCCCACCTCAGGGATCAGTACAGTACTTATCTGCTGCTGGTGCTGGCTCTGGGTCACCGGTGGTGGCCCGGAGCCTGGAGCACTAGGGGACTTAGGGGAATTTTTTTTTAAATCCAGGCTGGGCAGGGTGGGTGGGGGGTGTCCCCCATTCCACCCGCACAGTCTGGGAGGGGGAGGGGGGAGGTCTTTTGTTTTTTTTCAATTGATTTCAATGGGGACACAGTTCCCCATTGAAATCAATGTAAAAGATCCAGTACCGGTAAACCAGTATTAATCCGGTAAGTCGTTTTTTTTAAATCCAGGAACCGGTAAAACCGGTACCAGGTATTTGCCCTGATGTCCCACCCCTAGTACTGCAGTACTATTTGAGAGAGTAAATAACCATTCCCTCTTCACTTGTTCCACACTACTTGTGATTTTATAAACTTCTATCACATCCCCACGCAGTCTTCTCTTCTCCAAGGTGAAGAGCCCCAACCTATCCAGCCTCTCTTTATAGGGGAGCCATTCCATACCCCTTATCATTTTTGTTGCCTTCTGTGTGCCTTTACTATTTCTACTATATCTTTTTTTGAGATGGGGCGATGAGAACTGCTCACAATATTCAAGGTGGGATCGCACCACAGATTTATAAAGCAGCATTATGATATTTTCAGTTTTGTTCTCTATCCCTTTATGAATAATTCCTAAAGTTCTGTTTGCTTTTTTTGACCACCGCCACACACTGACCTGAGGATTTCAATGTATTGTCGACAATGGGGCTGATCCAATGCCTGTGCAAAAACTGAACAAATGTCCATAAAGAGCACATTGTGCCATGTGGAAACCGCACAGGACCCACGTGGATCCCACTTGGGACTGCGGTCAATGGGTGTCTTCAGATGTTACGAGATCACGGTGAACCATGGTGAATACCCACCTGTGGTCACCATGTCTCGAACGTCTGTTTGCGGGGCGCCAGATGTTCGCCACGGTCAATACCCACATGGGGTCTGTTTGAACCAAGCTTCCCAGGCTAGCCGGGGGAAGGTCCCGGAAAGTGTGGTCAAACAGATCCCAGGCCAGGAACAACGAAAAGTCACGTCTGGCCACACGCCACAGCCCGGGATCCCCGGCGGGATCCCGGGCCACGGCACTTCCGGCCCAACGCGGTGGCTGCAATGGCCCCGCCGCCCGCCCGTCTCCTCGGAGGGCAGGCGGCGGGGTGCGTGGAGGGGGCGGGGCCGTGCGGCCGCACGTTGCGCCGCGCGGCCCCTCCCAGTTTCCCCGCCGGGATCCCCCCGGCACGTCTGTTGTGGCGTTACGGGGTGACCCCGGCGGGGAACGAAGCCGGTGGTTTCGGTATGGGGCCAAAGGGCCCCGTGACATCTGAAATCACCCAATGACTCCAAGGTCCTTTTCCTGAGTGGTAATTCTTGATTTAGAACCCATTATTGTATACATAGAGTCAGGATTGTTTTTCCCTATGTGCATCACTTTGCACTTGTCCACATTAAATTTAATTTGCTGTTTATATGCCCAATTACCCATTTCCTCCTGAAATTCTTCACCGTCTACTCATGCTTTAACTACTTTGAATAACTATGAGCACTTCCCCACATTACAGAATGTTTGCCTCCACAAGAAACTCCAAGAGGCAAATGTTGCATGGAGTTTCTCACATGAGAAAACAATGATCATGCAGAGGCTGCAGAGCTGGAAAATTGAGTTCTGCATCCTCTGCATGATCGGTGGTTAGCGTCATGTCTGTTTTCACCCTATGGTTGTTCTCATTATTTTGCCACAGCCATAATATCATGGAGACAAATACTATTTATTATACATAGCTATGGGAGCTGAGAACCAAACAATTCTCAGCATTTATAAAATCAACGTCACCTTGCTACAACACAAAGTAAATGATAACCTTCCAAACATTGCCACCAACAGAATCTTATTTCTGAAGAGGGATGTTACAAGATTTTCCAAGGAAGTGAACAGCCTTCAGACACATGGTATTCAGAAGACTTTTTTTGTTGAGTAAGGCTTCTCCATATACTGTTCTCCATGTATTATATCCTCTGGCTCAGAGGACAAAAGACACTTTTTATTATCTATGTCTGACAGAAGAGGATTGTTTATGCTAGAGGACACAGATGTCTTATTCAAGCAGTTTTGGTTTAACTCTTAGTATCACATATAAAGCAGAAGTCAGCACCAAAGAAATATAACTGTTCATTGGGAAATAATTCAAAACCAGCCAAGAATCAGCAACATGTATGGCACTGGGGAGTACTTTTTGACATCAATTTAATAGGATACCTGCTCTTAATTACAATAAATGTAAAACGCATATATAGTAAATGGTAAAAAAGTTTCAGTGTTTGAGCGAAACAACAATTTCTGTTTTATCTCTGACTCCTACAACAATTGTATAATACCCACAAAAAGCTCTTTTGACTGAGCCATGAGATCTTAGGCACAAAACAATAGATGTGATTCTGCAGAAAGCAGTCTAAGCTAATTGTGCAATCTCTACATTTTTATGCAGTCACTGCATGGTCACCAGCCTTGATTCACTGATTTTACAGGCTGAATATATCTTTTAAATAACATTTAGAACCAGTGATGGCATTGACTCAAAGGATAGAGTGCCACCTACTGAATCTTTTATTTTACCTAGTAAAATTAATTTAAGCAGAAAACTGAAAGGCTATTAAGCATATGTTAACGAATTCAGTAAAATTATAATTTCCCCCATCATCTGCTGATGCTTCACCATACTTTGCGAACATCTGGTCAAGTTTCCTTGCAAATACAAGCCTAGAAAGAAGAAAGTTTGATATCAAATGGCTAAGGACTAATTTCTGCCCTTTCCTATGCTCACGAAATTCCCATGACTTAAGTGGGAGTTACATATACATTTCAATTAATGAAGATTCAATTACTTTCACCCACCAATGCGGAGGATGTGCTTGGAGGGGTGCGAGTGACCCCAGTTGTGAATTAGATCCATGCCTGTCCTGGCTGGTAAAAGCTAGATGGGGGACAATGGGAGCCTTGCTGGCTGGGGTTGTCAATGCCTCCCTTAGGAAGGGCAGGGTGCCTCATGGCCTCAAGACTGTTGTCGTCCACTCCTTGCTCAAGAAACCATCTCTTGATGTTGACTCCCCTGCCAGCTGTTTCTAACCTTCCCCTTTTAGGGAAGGTTATTGATCAAGTGGTTACCCAGGCACATCTTGAGGCTATCAGTTTCCTGGACCCATGTCAGTCAGGTTTTTGTCTTGGACATGGCATGGAGACTGTGCTTGTGGCCTTGGTTGATGATCTCCACTTGGAAATTGACAGGGGTAATTGTACCCTGCTGATTTTGTTAGATCTTTTGGTGGCCTTTGATGCCATAGACCATGCAGTGTTGTTGACATGACTGCAGGACCTGGATGGGATGCGTGTGACAACTCATGAGTGGTTCCACTCTTTCCTGGCTGAGAGAACCCAGAGGGTGGTGATAGGTGGTGGCTCTTTGTCCTGTCGAGAGCTCCCTTGTGGGGTCCCACATGGCATTCTATCCCCACTCATGTTCAATGTGTATCTGAGGCCCTTGGGCAAGATCGTTTGGAGATTTGGAGTGAGGTGCCATCAGTATGTGGATTTCACCCAGCTCTGTCTCCCCTTTTCATCTGACCCAGGTCCTGCAGTCTCAGTTCTTATTATGTGCCTGGCTTCCGTTGGGTACTGGATATGGGCAAATTGACTGAAACTGAATCCAGACAAGATCAAGGTGATGATCGTTGGCCAATCCTGTGACCTGGGGGAGGTGGGAACCCCTGTCATTGACGGGGTCCAGTCTCCCTTTGTCACTCAGGTTCACAGCCTTGAGGTGCTCCTGGATCCACTGCTGTGCCTGGACTGGCAAGTTGCTTCAGTGGCCCGGGTCACTTTTTACCAGCTTCATCTGGTGAGAAGACTGTGACATTTTAAGAACATAATAACAAAAGAAGTGCCATACAGGGTCAGACCAATCTAGCCCAACATCCTGTCTCCAACTGCGGCCAATCATGGTGGCTTGGTATAAGCACCCAACAGGTCACAATGGGGGATCAATTCCCTTTTGTTTCCCCCCAGCTCCCATCATGTTCCCTGATCCTGTCCGGCTAATAGCTGCTAATGGACCTATCTTCCAGAAATGTGTCCAAACCTCTTTTAAACTCAGCTATAGTACTGGCCCTTACCACAACCTCTAGCAGTAAATTCTACAACCCAATTATACGCTGAGTGAAATTTTTTTATTTTATTTTATTTGTTTTAAACTTTCCATCCATGTGTCCTATAGTTCTAATACTAGCTGAGAGGGTAAATAACTGCTCCTTGTTTATTAGTTCCACACCACTCATGATTTAATAAATTTTACATGATTTTATATATTTTATATCAGATTTGGATCTGACCACCATCATTCATGCCCTCAAAACCTCAAGGCTAGACTACTGCAATGTGCTCTATGTGGGGCTTCCCTTGAAGACTGTCCCCGACTTCTTGCTCCCTTCACCTAACTCCTGCTGATACCCTCCATCCAGTACAATCTGTTACCTAAGGTCTGTGTACTCATATCCTCACCACATGGACCAACCAGCCATCATTCTTGATGTAACTAAACCAAGCACGTGCACCTGGGACCTCGCATCCTCATGAATGTTACACTCCTTGTCTCTCCCTCTGTTCCCCTTCCTTCATCCCCCCCCTTTCAGATTGAGAGCTCTAGGGCAGGGACCGTATCTATTCAATTAATTTGTAAAGTGCCAGGTACATTGCTGACACTATATAAATGCTTGTTAATAATGATGATGATGATGATGATGATGATGATGATGATGATGATGATGATGTTTGAAAGCTGCAGTTGGTGCAAAATGTTGCAGGTTGCTTTCTGTTGGAGACGGGTCACCGGTAGCATATTACTCTGGTGCTCCAAAGTCTGTGCTGGCTGCTGATAACTTTCCAAACACAATTCAAGGTGCTTGTTTTAACCTATAAAGCCCTAAATATCTTGGGCCCCATGTATTTGAAAGATAACCTCTTCCCCTATGTTCCGTCATGGCCTCTAAAGTCGGATGAGGGTGCCCTCTGATGAGTGCCAACTGCCCGTGAAGTTGTTACAATGGGTGATTTCAGACGTTACGCGGCCCCGATTCGCCAAAGTGGATTCCATGTGGTGGTGAACTGAATAACCACCACCCGTGGTCAAAAGAAGCCCTGAACAGATGTTACGGGACTGGGACACCGGCAGGGAATCGGGCCGACAGATCACGGACCGGGGTAGTGCAACAGATGTGCCGCCGATTTCCGGCCGTGGTCAAAACACCCACAAGGCACTGGTCAGGGGAGGGACACAGACATGGCTGCCTGAGGGCAAATGAAGCCAGAAGGCACAAAAGGAAATGCCCACACAAGGGAAACTGTAAGGCAGGGGTGAGAGGGAGAAGAGCCGGTCAGGTACCTCACACAACAGGCAGACAGACAACAGGGACACAGTGAAACACACAGCACAAACACATGCCCAGGTGCACACACACACCCAGAAGGGAAAGGAAGGGAATGGGTGACACAGGCGACTGGACAACACACAAGGCATACCGGGCACGAGGTGGGGGGGCTCGGAACAGGAGAGAGGTGGGGAAATGGCACAGGGGCACAGATGTACACAGGCAACGGCAACCACATCCCCACAGCAGAACTGTCTGCACCGGCACCCCTACAGAAACACAGGCAGTCCCAGAATGGGGGGCCCCAGGAGCTCAGGCCCAAGGCATAGCAGGATCCCACACAGCACAGGGAGTGGCCTGGGAATGGTCCAGGAGACACACTCGGACCCCACACACCAGCGAGGGGGAAATGGAGGGCAGGAAGGAGAGTTGGTGCGGCACAGCAGGTCAAAAGACACAGACCCCCCCGGAAGGAATCTGGGAGGGGAAGTCCAGGGGCCCCTGAACCCCCAGGTCACACAGGCACCCAAGGGGGGGGGGCTGGGGCCACAGGAGGTAGCACTGGCAGGTGAGGACAGGTAGATGGACCCAGGTGAGTCGGGGAGGCTGTGTAGAGAGATGGACCCAGGCACCAGGGAAGGCAACCATGGAGGGGAACACCAGGTACAGAGGCAGACAGGGGGGGCTCAGAGGGGGGCCAGGGCCACAGGCAAGGGCAGAAGCACCCCGGGAATCAGGCAGCACAGCAGCATGGCAGGTACATCAGGGAGGGAGCTGGCAACAGAACACGGCCCCTGGGAGAGAGTGGGAGAGCACACGGGGGCAGGTAACCAGGGGCCGGGAGGCACACCAGGACTCACAGCCAGCTGCTGGGGGCCACGATGGACCCAGGGGCTGGGTGACACACCTGGTGAACCAGGTGGGGCCAATGGATCATGACCCAGTGATACCCCAACAAGGACATGCAGTGGGCGATCAGGTAGTAGGCCTCGAAAGGATCCTGCATGGACAACCCCAACTGCACATCCGAACGGGACCAAACGCCAGACAGCACCAACAGCTCTGCCGTGGTAGGCTCAGACATACAGCAGTCAGAAGCAGGGGGCCACGGAAGCTGACCCAGCAACAACAGCCAGTGATACACTGCCCCACAAGAGCTCTGGTACCCACGGGCCCCGTGAACACAGCAAAAGTAGGACACGGCCAAGACAGGACTCCACTCTGCAAGACAGATCTTGTAGGCGGCCAAGCTGCACAAAGACAGGGCAGACACGGTCTCAGCCATGGACCAGGCCACATGAGAGCACCTCATCTCTGGGATGCACCCATTGGGGAAGGGAACCAGCCCCAGCATCTCCGCATGCAGCCGGCAATCCCGGGCGCTCACCTCATTGCCAAAGTAGCAAAGCCCAGAGCTCAGGCTTGCATAAGTACCCGACAGGCTGTCCGGGTAGCCCAGGAGCAGCTGAATGGCCAGGGTATGCCACAGGTCACACAGGGCCATGGTCTTGTGGAACGTACGCTATGGGGGGGGCATTGGGCCCGGGAAGTGGGAGCCCAGTGGAAGCACAACCAGCCATGCTTCTGCCAGATAGGGAGAATAACACCACGGACGGGGGGGGCACACATTCCCCACAGGGCTGGGGGAGGATCCAAAGGGTTCCAAGGACAAGCTAGGTGGCCACAGGCTGCAACAATGTATAGCAACAGAGCAAGGCATGGGGTGCGGACCCAGCACAGCTGCAGGAAACAAGCACCCAGACAGGAACGCCAGCACACTAATCAGGCCAGCAAAGACACGGTGTTGCAAGCAGGGAGAGGTGGGGGGGTGTTGGCGGATTGCATGCAGCTGCAACAGGAATGCATGGCTGTGTGCACCCATCCGTGCCCCAGGCCCCTCGCACGGACCGCAGGTGCACCCAACAGCGTGCCCAGGGCCGGCCGCCCTGCCATGGGAGGCCCGGCCATCTGGGGGCAGGGCACCAGCCTACCCAGGTCATTACCGGGCCAGAATATCCCACCCACAACCCCTGGGGCTGCCAACACCATGGAGCGGGATAGGGCGGCCGCCTACTGGATGCACCTCACACTCTCATCCGAGTGGTATCATGCCTACACCAATCAGCTGTGCATCCTTACCACAGAGGTGCACTTGGGTGCTGCACAGTCCTGCAGGGCCCACCACGGCCACAGGTGCACCCTGGTCCAGCTCAGGGCTTAGAGGGTGGCCAGGGCTGACCAGCAGGCAATGAGCCAAGGCCGGAGCAGGGCAGCGGCGATCCGCGAGGCAGCCGGGTGCCTCCAATGGGGCAGGGAGACCTTGCTCCAGGCCACCCTGCTCGCTATGCCCATATCCCAATGGCTATGGGTCACAGAGCGGGCACAGGGGTGGTGGTCCAGGGTGCTGGCCCAGTGGAATGAGGCAGCCAGGAGGACCCATTTTAGGATGGACAAGCTCACCTTGCTGCAGCTCACTGAGCTCCTCATGCCATGGATGGAGCTGCAGCACACCCCCATGCGGACCCCCATCCCCATGGTCCAGCGGGTGGCCATTGGGGTCTGGGCCCTGGAAACACCCGACGCCTGCCGGTCCATCTTCCATCACTTCGGGGTCAGCCTGAGCACCATTGCCTGTGTCCTCCATGATGTCTGCGAGGCTGTGGAGGCTGTGCTCCTGGACAGAGCAATCCAGCTGGTGGACCAGGGGACCATGATGGCTGGATTCGCGGCCGGAGGCTTCCCCAACTGCATAGCCACAGTGGACGGCACCCACATTGAAGTACTTTGCCCCTCCTCAGGGGAGGCCGTGGAGTATGTCAACAGGCATGGGTATCACTCACTGCAGCTGCAGGCGGTTGTGGATCAACAGGGGAGGTTCATCAACATATTCATGGGCAACTCCGGCCGAAGTCACAATGCCTGGATCATGACCATCTCCCCCTTCTATGCCAGGATGTTCCAGAGGGAACTTTGCTGACATGGGGATGATCCAGATCTAGGGGGTACCAATGCCCCCCTGTATCCTGGGTGACCCGGCCTATCCCCTCACCCAGTGGCTAATGAAGATGTACCCGGTTGCCCGCAACCCTGTGGAGGCACTGTACAATTCCCGCCTGTGTTTCAGCAGGACCATGGTGGAGCGGGCATTTGGGGCCCTCAAGCAGCACTGGAGGAGCCTCGCTGGGCAGCTGGACTACACTGTGGAGACCTTGGCCCTGTTGATAGGTGCCTGCTGTGTGCTGCACAACGTGTGTGAGACCAAGGGGGAATCCCTAGAATACCCCGAGCCCTTCCCCCCCACCGGCCCTGTGCCACTGTATGTGAACACGGACAACCTGAGGGAGTACCGCTATGCCAAGCGCATCCATGATGCCCTGGCAAGGCATATCACCTGGGAGACCAAGGCATGAGGGCAATCACCACCCGGCCCACCCCCATGGTGGCCCCGGGGTATCCCAGGGCCAGCCCCTACATGGGTTTTGACCTCAACCCCCCCACAACCCCTGTCATCCAGAAATGGAAACAGGAAGCAATACAGTTGTCAAAGCATTTATTTCACACTCTATGTACAGGTGCACCCGACCCCACCCCCTCCAGCCCCCAGCCCCATATTGCCCACCCCTCAGACCACCCTCCCCCTTCCCCCCATCCCCCACATTTCTGGGGATGCCCACTCGAGCACACAGTGGTCACCACAGAGCTGTGGGAGCTTGCCTCCCCCCGCTGTCCATGTCCCCATCAGTGTCCTGGGATGCCTCGTTGGCTAGTGAGGCAGCGTGCAGTTGGGGGGAGGGAGGGCCTGGGACCTGGGACCCCCCCTGAGCGGCTGCACCCTCCAGAGGCCTGGGGGGACCGGGAGGTGGATGCACGGTCCCTGTGGGCATGGAGGTGGCTGGGGCATTTGGGGAGGGGGTGGGGCACCGAGGGGCCAAGCATGGGGCCCTGGGCAGGCAGGGTGCCCAGTGGGGCAGCTGCCATCACATATGTAAACATGGTGCCTGCGTGCAGCAACAGGGAGGTCCCAATATCATGGAACCTATCCATTTTCGCCGAGTGCTCCTGCACCATCCCTGTGATGGCCTGCTCCAGCCACCCGAGCGCTTCCACCTGCCTGCTGTGCTCCCAGCACTCCCACCTCTGCTCCAGGCTCACCGCTGCCTGGAGCCTCATGTCCCACGCCTCCGCCCGATCCAGGGAGCACTCAATGGCCACCTCCATATGGTCCACAGCCGCTATCATCCACTCCCCCGTTCAGCCGAGGTGCAGACAATGTCCTCCACCTGCTCCTCCCTCTGGCGGTGTACCCATGACCGATACTCCCTCATGCGCTGTTCTGGGGACACAGGTCTGGGTGACTGTGGCTGTTCGAGTTGCCCTGTAGGGTACACAAAGTTGAGTCACCTGCCACCCTGGGTGCCCGCCCCCGACCCTGGGATGGACCTGGGACTCCGTGGCCCCCCGGGAGTGTCACTCATCCCCTTTCTTCCCCCCCTCCCCGGCACCCTGACCCCTCTCACCAGCTCCGTGTGTCTTGGGACCCCCTCCTTGGCCCCCCGGGGGGGCCCCCACCCTGCTTGTGTGCCTCACCTGGTTCCTCCACCTGATGCCTGGGCTCCTCGGCACCAGCCTCCTCACCCACCTGACTATGGTGCTGGGGTGTCCTCTGCTCTGTGGGCAAATGGGGGGGTGGTTGGTGTAGGGGTGGCTGGGTGGCCAGGCAGGGCCCTGGTCTCCCTTTCCACCTTGTCAGGGGGGGCTGGGGCTGCCCCCGGCCCCTGAATTACCCCCTACCCCTGGGCCCCCAGTCCCTCTCACCTCCCAGCCACTCGCTTACCTTCTATGTCTGTCTTGGATCCCTCTGAGGGACACAGAGTACAGCCCTTCTGTGTTGCTGTACTCTCCCTGGGACCACTGACTGAGGGTGATGAGGGTGCTGGCCTCAGACTCTGCCTGTCTGGCCTTGGTATGGGGGCTCTCCAGGCTGCTGTCCAGGGGGGTGCCAGCAGGTTCTGGAGGTCCCTGGGCATTCCTCCTGGGGGTTCGGCGCCCTGGAGCGTGTGCCTTCATGGGGGCGGCGAGTGGAAGGGGTACCTTGGCCCATTCCCTACCCTGGACTACGGCGCTCCCCATGAGGCGTGAGGTGACAATCGAGCCCTTCATATGCAGTATGTTGTCCAGGGCATCGTAGAAGGGGGCGGTCCGGCCTCTGTGTCCGGACCATCGGTTGTTGTCCCATATGGCCTTGTACCCCCTCTTCAGCTCCTTGGCCTTTGAGCGGCACTAGGCCATGGTCCGGTGGTGCCCCACTGCCCCCATTTCCCACACTATGTCCTCTTTGACATGCTCATTTCGCTGGTTGAATGCTAGCTCCAACTGGTACTCTAGGGTCCCCCAGATCCGGATGAAGTCCCGGGTCTCCTGTAACCCCCACTGGCCCCCTTGGTGGTAGGGCCTTCTCCCCCATCTCTCCTGTGGGTCCTCCTCCTCCACCTCCTCCTCTTCCACCTGGGCTGGGCCGGTTTCCTCCGGGGGCTCAGCCACCCGGCCCCGTTTCCATGTCTGTGGGATGCAGGGGGGTTATGGATGGGTGTGGTTCTGCCCCCTCCATCCCGCAGGCCACCCCCTTTCCCCCATCCCTGCCGGGAGCCCAGCTGGGCCCCCTGCCCCCTCTTGGTGCCCCTGTGCTGCCTGTTCCCCTCCCCTTGGTTCCCCTTACCCGTTTCCGGGGTGCCTCCTCCCCGTCTGGTTGATGTCCCTGGGGCAGCATGTCCCAGCTGCTGCTGCTGCTGCTGTTGTCCCTCCGCCTCCTCCATCCACAGCACGACCACCACCTCCCCCTCCTCCACTCCGCTTCCTCCACCACTGCCCTGCCACCACCTCCTCCTCCTCCTCCCTCGCTCTCTCTCCCACCGCTCTCCTCCACATCCCTCCTCGCTCCATCCCGCCATATTTCCCTGCTGCGGTTTGGCCTTTAAATCTCCCTCTGGTGCTTGTGTTGTTGCTGGTTGCCTGGCAGCCCTGCTGCATGCTTTGTCCCCAGCTGGAAATCATTTCCTTTTATTCTGGCTGGTGGTTGCCATCCAGACATTACTTTTTGTTGTTTCCCGCTGGGAATCTATTTGACCACACTTTCAGAGATGGGCTGGGGGGGAGCTCCGGAAGCGTGGTTGATTTTGACCCCATGTGGGTAATGACTGTGGTGAACATGTGGCGGCAGCTGAACAGACTTCAGGGTGCTTTGGTCCCGCCGCGGTATTGCGCGTGGTTCACTGTGGTTGAGCGTGATCTCGTAACGTCTGAAAATACCCTATGAGGGTAAGCAGGGGAAATTCTCAGACATCCTCAGTAGGAGGTCCACCTAAGTCCAAGCCTGTTCATCTTCTGGAGGAGATATAAAACCTTTTTGTTTGGTCAGGTGTTTGGCCAACAGGAATAGGGTTGTGTGGAAGAGGTAGAGAGGGTTGGGAAGGGAGACTGATAGGTGGTGGGGTGGGTGGGGAAGGAGGTATGATGCTGGGTTTGGGGGGGTTATAATGTTTTTTATATTTTTAATATTGTTATCCACACTCTGTGGAGAAACATGGGATAAAAATGTAAAAAATTAAAAATTAATAAATAAATGTCTTTTCTACACTATTATAGAAGTGCAATTGCTTCTTTATTAGTTAAGGTGAGATGCAGTTCTCATTCAAAATACACCTATCTCTAACATGGGAATACTGATTCACTCCACTTCTCGGTTGAGATGTAAAACCTTTGCAAAGTGTTACGTTTTTAGTTCGGTGTCTTTACTGAATGTGAATGTTATATAAAATTAAAGTTCAGTATCAAGTGATCGCTGATGAAGTTTGGTAGGCAATAGTATTGTTAATAAAAAGTTAGCAAGGAAAAAAGGTCCCATTTTAAAGAATGGAAGAAATCCTTAAGTCACGCATCCATGTTACATCACTGAGCGGTATGTGTGACTGCCAACCGGAGTCGCCGCCATGATTTCCAGCTCCACTAAGTGCATGCAGATGAGAGACATTTAAAGCTCCCTGCCCACATCTGCCTCGCCCCCTCCCTTCATACCTTCAAATCTCTCCTCAAGACCCACCTCTTCCGCTCTGCCCTACCCAACTTCTTGCTCCCCTCACATAACTCCTGCTGACACCCTCCATCCAGTACAATCTGTTACCTGAGGCCTGTGTACTACTCATTTCTTCACTACGTGGACCAGCCAGCCATCATTCTTGATGTAACTAAGCCAAGCACGTGCACCTGGGACCTCACATCTTCGTGAATGTTACACTCCTTGTCTCTACCTCTGTTCTCCTTCCTTTTTCTCCCCCGCTCCATCGTCTCTCAGATTGTAAGCCCTTGGGCAGGGACCTTGTCTATTCAATTACTTTGTAAAGCACCAGGTACATTGCTGGTACTATATAAATTCTTTATTGATGATGATGATGATGATGATGATGATGATGATGATGATGATGATGATGATGATGATGTATTTTATAGTAAACTCTTCCTCTGCCAAATGGCACTCAAAGTACTTCACAAATCATACAATAAGCCTTGTGCCAAGGATTCTGTACCCTGGCAACCAATGTCTGGTGATGCAAATGCCAGTGGTCCCCAGACCTATATGCTGTCTTTGCCAAGGTTTCTGTAACCAGGAAACCCACTGTCTGCTGCTACCAATGGCACCCAGGCCTATATCCTGTCTGTGCCAAGAGTTCTGTACCCTGACAACCAATGTCTGCTGGTGCCAATGGCCCCCAGGCCTATATGCTGTCTGTGCCAAGGGTTCTGTACCCTGGCAACCAATGTCTGCTGGTGCTGCCAAATTCCCTACAGGTCTATATGCTTTCTGTGCCTGTGACAAGGGTTCTATACCCTGGCAACCAATGTCTGCTGCTGCTGCCGCCAATGACCCCCAGGCCTATATGCTGTCTGTGCCAAGGGTTATGTACCCTGGCAACCCACTGTCTGCTGGTGCCAATGGCCCCCAGGCCAGGCCTATATGCTGTCTGTGTCATGGCATCAAGAAACAGCCACTCCAGCCCCAGGACACACCGTCAGGGTTCTGGGGCCTACGTTGCTAGCAGGGAGGGCTGTGTCCAATATCTAGAAGCTGCCACTCTAGCCCCAGCCCAACACCCACTCTGAGGGTTCTTGTGCCATGTCATTCTGCTCACAGGGCACTGTCATTCCACCTTTTCTTTATGCAACCTGCTGTTCATGGTGATAGAGAGAGACACACACACAGAGGGAGAGGGAGAGAGGGAGAGAGAGAAAGAGAGAGAGAGAGAGAGAGAGAGAGAGAGAGAGAGAGAGAGAAAGTCTCCCTACTGGTAGAAGGAGAGACAGACATGATCCCACCCATGCTGTCACGTGCACTATATGGCCAGAGAGAGAGAGGGAGGCCCTCCCACTAGAAAGAGAGAGATGGGGTGGAGGGGGAGAGGTAGGTGTATCCAGCTCAAGCTGCCACCTGCCAGAACCAGGAAGAACTCCCATCTGTGCTCATGCGCCCGACTGATGCCCATTGCCGACATCCAGCAGCAAACCTACCAGAATGAGATGGAATATATCAATATAACACAATATATTATATGTGCCTGCCTACCTGTGTGTTCTTGTACCTGCTGCTACCACCTATTGCTTGATTGAATGAAGTGTGCCCAACCATGCACTAATTCTAGGGACATAATTATCATTAAACTCAGTCAGAACTTCAGCACATAGGGATAAAAAATTGCGTAGGTCAAACGAAGCTCGTAACAACAAATATAATAACTTTTATTAAAACAACAACAACAAAACAACAACAACAACATTATAAAACCAAAACCAAACATTAAAAGGAAACTTAGAAAGGAGGAAACTATTAGTCTTTGGGCCTTGGGGGAAAGGCAAAATGTGGTGGGGCGCAGCACAGGACTGAAGGGCAGCCACCCTGTGCTCTGCCATCTCATAGCCATGGGCCACGGCAAACTCCACGACCCCTCCCACGTCCTGATGCCACCTGGAGACCGCCTGGTGGCAGAGTTCCATCCTGTTCATCTCGGCGGAGACGTACTGGGAGTACGCCTCCACCTGCTTCTTCTCCACCTCGAGAGCCTGGAACTTTTCTACCAGGTGGTTCTCCATGAAGCGTAAGCCTGAAATCATCAGGAGGCCAGGCCTCTCCACTTTGGACTAAAAGGCCTTGGCCACAGCAGACTCCTGGGACCTGAGAGACTCCACATCGGGGGTGGAGGAGTGATAAGGGCTTACATGGCGTCGCTTTCAGGTTGCCTTCCCCCCCCTTCTTCTGGAGTGGATGCTCAGGCTCCACGACCACATCAGAGTCCTCCAGTCACCTCACTGTCTGACCATGGAGCCTTTCAATATGGGCAATTAGCCCCGATGTGGTCCCCTCTCTCTGTCTTCAGAATCTTTTCTTCCAGATCTAAAGAGCATAAAAAGAAGTGCCATACTGTGTCAGACCAATGGTCTGTGTCAAGCCCTGCCTTCATTCTGTCTCCACAAGTGGGTGGGTGGCCAATCTCTCTCTTCAGGGGACTTCCATTCCTAACAGATCATAGAGGACAATGCATATTGCATACCCTGTTGTTCCAGCCCCTGTGCCTTACCATGCAGACAGCAAATCCGTTCTCCTTATCATAGTAATTCCAGACATTGGACCTTGTCCGCCGACTGTCTGGGGGTGGCACTGGCGACCTGGGTGTCCTGCACGACATGTCACCAGTGCCAGCATCCGATTCCTCTCTGAAACAGGAACACATAACCAACACCTAAGTAATATCATTCATTTATGATTATGCCTCTTGTCCTCCCTCCTTTGGGTGCTAGGAATGGCAATGGGAGACGGTGACCCTGGCTGGCACGTGCAAATCCTTCCCTACTTGGGGCACTAGGGATGGCAACTAGAAAGGCCCTCGCTGGCATGTGAAAAGCCTGCCCTCCTTGAGGTGCTAGGGGATGCTAGTGATGGCAAATGGAGAGACCCTGGCTGGCACATGCAAATCCTGCCCTCTTTGGGGAACTAGGGATGACAACTAGAAAGACCCTTGCTGGGACATGCAAATCCTGCCCTTCTTGGGGTGCTGCTAGGGAGGGATAGCAATGGAGAGACCCTGGATGGCACAGGCAAATCCTGCCCTCCCTGGGGTGCTAGGGATGACAACTGGAAAGACCTTGGCTGGCATGTGAAAATCCTGCCCTTATTTGGGGGTGCTAGGTAGGGATGGCAACTAGAGAGTGGAGACCCTTGCGAGGGATAGCTGGCAGGCACATGTTTGGCTGGGGGTGTTGCTCGTGTTTGTGCCTGACTGCTGGAAGAGCCCCTCACACTACAGTACCCTCTCTGTGGCAGACATACTCTGCTACCCGCTGATGCCCACTTTTTGTGCCTGTCTGATGCCCACCACCCACGCACGCACCCGCATGCCAGTGAGCTCGCTCTAACGGATAGATCCTTAAGTTTCTTGTCCTCAAAGTAAAAAAAAAAAATTACAAACCTGGCAGCAGTGGCAGCACCTCCTGTGCCTGCTGGTTCTTGCTCCTCCTCCACCACCAAAGGTCCAGCAGCAGTGACAGGAGTAACTTCTTCCTCCACCACTGGATCCTCCACCTTGGCCTTCCCCCAGATCCGGCGTTTAATAGTGGTCACCGTCTCTATTTTTTTTTTAAAAAAAAATTAAACAAGCAGCCAAAACCAAAAAACACAGTCACCCACCACACCAACACTCACCAACCAGCCGAAACAACATAGCCAAACAAACACAAACAGCCAAAAGACACGAACCAAACAGTCAGCCAGCCAAACACACTCTCTCTCGCCAGACAGCTCTGTACGCACTTGAATTTCCTGTTTCTGGCATGATCACGGGATCTCGCAATACCTTTTCCCGAACACCCAAACCGAACCCGACCGAACCGAACGACCGAACCCGGCGACCGACCCAAATTCCCGAACCGAATGCCTGAGCCTAACCGGACTGAACTGAATGACCAAACCCGAACTGCAATCTGTTCACACATCCCTAGAATATGATTGGTTTTATCCACGAAGTAATCAACAAATGTTTGACCCCTGCTTAGTTCTCCGCAAAACTCTACAGTGGCCACATACTGGAACTTCTGGTGCAGTAAGGGAAGCAGATTTTTGTTCCACCACAGCCTTCAGGGCTAAGATTCCCAATGGGGAATCAATGAGCTGAAGGGTCTCTAAACATGCCTTGATCCCTGCCCTAATCCCTCACTTGATCATCTGGCTAAAAAACACACCCCCACCTGCATAGGAGATAAGAAACAAAGAAAGCCAAAAGCAGGAAAGGCAGAGAGGAAGGGGAGTCAAACAGAGTGAGAGAATCCAGGACCCAATGAATGATGGGATTGATTCAGCAAAGAATAAAGCATTCTGTGACTTCTATGTCTCAAATGTTAATGATATCCTACTCAGCCACAGTTGAGCAAATCATTCACAATTTGGCTGACTCAAAGTTAAACACCCGTTTAGCTGCATTGAGACAATCATCCCTTGGAACATATCCCACTTCATGATATTCCCTGTCCTATGGAAAATTGTAAACAAACATTTGACTCTGTATAACTCTACTTGTATACCCATTGTTGTAGCTATTGAAACTTGGGTACACAATATTTGGCTTAGTCACGTCCCCTCCTGGGAATATAAAAAACCCCACTAAGTCTCCTGGTGTTAGGGTAAGATCTGCACACATGATGGAATAAGTTGCTGCCACCATGGAAAGGTGAGACCCCACTTCTCTCTCTGTCTCTGTCTCTGTCTCTGTCTCTCTCTCTCTCTCTCTCTCCTATATCCAATCCCTTAACAAAAGCTACGTTGATAAGTGTCTAGCTATAAGTATATCAGTTACTGACTTGTACTCCCTATAATTGTATTGTTTTGCTTTTTAAATAAATATCTTAGTATTAGAATAACTCCTTACTTCTGCTCTTTTACTCGCTATGCTTTTCCTCAGTTTCCCCTGCAGAAACACTCCATTACCTAAGGCAAAGATCCTGGAACGTTACAGCTTCCTTAAACTACTCATTCAAAGGGACTACTAATATTTCCAGGAATCAGCCTTCTGCCCAAGGGAGGGGGAGGCGGCCTGAAGAGATTGCCCTGTGTGTGTGTGTGTGTCTGTGTGTGTGCATGTGTTTACATGGAACTGAACGTATAAAGGGTAGTAGCTGGAAAGTGCTGTGAGCCCCGTGGATTAGCAAAGTGGCATTTGGTCTTGGGGTGCTGAGTCAGGGGCACATAAGGTTCACAGACAGAGGAATCTGAACGCAGTCTGAAGGAAGCAACTTCAGACTGTGTGTGTGTGTGCAACAACCCCTGGGAGCAACCCTGCCAGCCAAAAGGGCATAGGAGGGATGTCCACATAGGGAGCTTAGCTCCATGCACAGTTTACACAAACAGCACACAACCATGTTGTCACATAAGCAGTACACAATAGCAAGAAAATTCAAAGAAATAATGAGCCTTCTGAATGAGTAATTAGCAAGCCTGGTAACACAAACATATCACAACGTGCACTGGAAAACTCCGGTTCCAGACAGAGGGAGGCTGGACCGACCAGCCGTCTCACCACCCAGAAAGGTTCTGCTGGATGAGACTTTGCTGATGCTCTGAGGGTAGCAAAGAACTACTTCTTTGGTGCCCACACAGCCACAGTATAGGCTCAAAAACAGACTGCATGTCTCAATCTGTCAGATTCAGCATGAGAACGGTGCCACTGTCGCTCTAACCACCGCTCTTCTTACTTCAGCAGCCTCAGATCCTCAGTAAACCAAGTATTAATCAGTAGAGATGGTGAAGTGGTGGGAATTTTTTGCTGCATTATAATGTTGATGGTATTTAAGAAGAATGAGAGTTATTATCTTAAGAAGACATTGATATAGACAGAGTTGTTAATGAAAGGTATAAGACTGAGTACTATTGATGTAGTTGAAAAGGATGTATTATAATAGTAACATATTTTTAGGGGGTCAAGTAATGAAATTCTTATTTTTCACCAATTAAACTTTAAAAACAAAGCTTTTTAGATGTTGGAATAAGTTCAATCATCTTCTCTTATATAGTCATCTCGCTTGCTTACAACAACTATGGTCTGCATATCAGGGTTTATGTGACCTGCTGTGACCCTCTTTGGCCTGTCAGCCACCGGCACATCTGTTTTAATTTTTTGCACTACCAGATGATGACCTGGGATTCCTCCAGGACACGTAGGCGGCTAGTCCAGGCGCTGACCTTGGGAAACCCTTGAAGTTACATCCCAGACTAAGGATCACCTAACCTATCCAAAGAAGGCCGGAGTGGGCCACACCAGGCTAGGATGTCTGTTGTGGCTCACCATGACCCAGTCCAGATCACGGCCCAGCATGGCTAGCCAACATGGTTGCCCATCATGTCGGGGGTTGGGGCACTGACTGCAGCATGGGGGAAGGGCTGCCCACCTGTATGTTTGTTGTAGCACTCCCCGTTTCCAGGCAATGCAGGAGGCAGGATGGTGGCCTGGCCATGGACACATATGGTCAGTGCCCTGATATGGCCCAGATCATGTCCCCCATAGATTATGCTCTGGGCCAGGTTGTGATCGTGGCAAAGTTCATCCATGAATCAATCATGTTTTTTTATATTATTTATTTATTTAATTTATTTTAATAACAGGTGATTTCAGACGTTACAGGGCCCATTGGCCCCTTACCGAAATCACCCAATTAATTCCCCACCAGGATCACCCCGTCACGCCATATCAGACGTGCCGGGGGGATCCCGGTGGGGAATCTGGGAGGGGGCGGGGCCGCGCGGCGCAACGTGCGACCACACGGCCCTGCCCCCTCCACGCACCCCACCGCCCACCCTCTGGGGAGACGGGCGGGCGGCAGGGCCAATGAGGCCGCCGCGTCGGGCCGGATTTGTCATGGCCCGGGATCCCGCCGGTGATTCCGGGCTATGGTGCCCGACCAGACGAGACGCCGGGGTTCACCCCGGCATGGAATTACATTCAACACGCGGCGGCTGCCAGTCCCTCCGCTTCGGCCGCTCGCGTGGTGAATGTAATTCCATGCCGTGGTAACATCTGGGGGGAAACATCCGTTTCCCCCAACAGACGTTAGGTGATCACAGCCACCACGCGGAATTGAGCGTGGTTGACTGTGATCTCGTAACGTCTGAAAATACCCAACTTCTACCCAGCCCCTCCTGCCCAAGGCAGCTCGGTGTGGCTTACAATAAAAAGTTTAAAACAGTATACATATAAAAAAATAACACGTATATAAAACAAACACAACCATAATGGGGGATGTAAAAAAATCAAATCAACCCCCCCAACCTCCCCCAAAACCCCACCCTTCACCCATCTCCCCATAAGTTTTGCATTGTAACCTAACAAGCTGGCTTGAACTGTTTATCTATTCCAAAGACAGTTTTTCCACAGGGCATTCACCAAGAGTGGAATCTCACCAGCACAAGAGTTGAAGCACTGTCCGTGTTATATCACATGGATAGCTGGGAGGAAGGAGAACTGGCTAAACTGCACCAGCAGTAAGGATGTCCCTTTTACCTTAGGGAAAGTCACTGCAACCATCTGGATCCATAAATGCAACCATGTACTCAAGAAAGAAGCAATAGATTTAAGGTGGGAATGCAGGGGGCATTTTTGGTTCATCTTCCCTATCACTGGGCACTCTAGTTACACTGTGATTTTCTCTGTGTTTCTCTGTAGTACTTTTTTTTTTTACATGCACCACTACTTTGAAGAGCAGTGCAGAATAGACTAAGTCACAAACAAGAAGGGGAGGTGTCTAGAAAGAACAACCACAGTCAGTGGAAGTGAGATTTGGACTTATGCCCTTATCTTTCCAAGTTCTGGAAACATTTATTTATTTATTTATTTATTTATTTCAGTTTCCTTTTACCCCGCATCCCTCCTCCTCACAGAGCAGCTCAGGGAGGCTCGTTGTTGAGGCTTATATAGCCATATGAGATCCAATCCAAAGTTGAGCAGAGGACTATTCCCCAAACTATCAACTTCTCTTCTACCCCATATTGCAACTAAAATGAAACATTATGATATGTGACAGTTACTGAAAGAATATTACCTATATATATATGTATATATATAATTAATTAGGTTGTGCATTTTCATTTACAAAAACACTTCATTTTCAGGGTTATTCACAAATAATCTTACCATTTTTGTGGGGACTTATTTATTTATTATGATTATGATTATGATTATTAAAAACTTAATTTTAAAAAATCACAGTGCATGCGCAAAATGGCCACTGAAACATTCTATGCATGTGTGGACCTTTTCCAAAATGGTACTGGTAGCATCGGCACCATTTTGGAAAAGGGCAAACGTGCAGAATGGCTCCAGAGGCCATTTGCGCATATATAGTGATTTTTAAAATTATGATTATTTTCCATTTTTTATTTTTTAAATGAATGATAATCATTTTCTTATTCTTCCATTTTCATAACATTACTTATTAAAACGAATGGGGTTCAATCGTTTTCATAAATAATAGAAAACTTTATGGATGCACACCCCTATCCTTAATTAGTTTACATAAAAACTCACAACTTGTAAAGATAAGGCATAATTATGTGCAAAAAAAGAGAAAATCATACCTAAGTGTAGCAGCAGTATCTTTTGGTTTCAAAACCAGGACTGGAAGGTAAATCCTGCCTTTAAAAGGCTGCTAGTTTATTTATATCTCTTTTTTTTCTCTGATGAAATAAAAAGAATATAGATAAGATAGATACACAGAGATATTTTACCTTGTGATATTAATGAACTAATCTCCTAATACACTCATGTATCTTTTTGGCATTCTGCTATTATTAATGATTGTACAAATATTTAAGTAGCAACATATTCATATCTGAAGGGCCGCTAAAAAGTAAAGTCTATACCAGGGATGATTAAGGAGCAAGGTTTGTTAATCGTGAGATGTTGGTGATGTGTCTGCGGGACAGTGCAGGGGTGGGTGGCATGGTTCTTGACTGGTTCCTCTCCTTCCTGTCCAGAGGAACTCAGTGAGTGCGTACGGATGGGTTAAGGTTCAGCCGTTTGGTTTGGTCGTTTTCAGTTCGGTTCGGGCGTTTAGAAAAAGGCTCTCTGTGCTAGAAATGATGGCCCCATGACAGTGGGTCCTGGGGCTAGAGTGGCAGATTCTGGATATTGGCCACAGCTCTCCCTGCCTGTAACTTGGCCCCAGATCCCTGATGGCGGGTCCTGGGGCTGGAGTGGCTGTTTCTTGATACGGTGGATTGACATCGCCTCTGTGCGAAGAATGATGGCCCCAGACCCATTATGGTGGGTCCTGGGGCTAGAGTGGCAGATTCTAGATACATATTGGCCCCAGCCCTCCCTGCCTGTAACTTGGCCCCAGAACCCTGGGTGATTTCAGACGAGATGGGGCGGCATTCGCCCCGTCCCGGAATCACCCTTCTGATTCCCTGCTGGAATCAGCCCATCACGTCCAACAGACGTGCCGGCTGATCCCGGTGGGGAATCAGAGAGGGGGCGGGGCTGTGTGGTGTAATGTGTGGCTGCATCACCCCGCTCCCCGATGGTCCCCCACTGCCCGCCCTTTGGGGAGACGGATGGGAGCCGCAGCCAATACGGCCACAGCACCCGCCCGAATTGACCAGGGCCCAGAATTCTGCAGGGGATTCCGGGCCATGGTTGCTGTCCAGACGAGACGGGTCCCTTCATCGCGGCGGGGAATCATATTCACCACCCATGACGGTGGGTCCTGGGGCTAGAGTGGCAGTTTCTAGATACATATTGGCCACAGCCCTCCCTGTCTGTAACTTGGCCCCAGAACCCTGACGGTGGGTCCTGGGGCTGGAGTGGCAGTTCCTTGATGTGGTGGAAAGAGACACCTCTGTGTGAGGAATGATGGTCCCACACCCATGACGGTGGGTTCTGGGACTAGAGTGGCAGCTTCTAGATACATATTGGCCACAGCCCTCCCTGTCTGTAACTTTGCCCTAGAACCCTGACATAGGGTCCTGGGACTGGAGTGGCTGTTTCTTGATGTGGGGGAATGACACGCCCCTGTGTGAGGAATGATGGCCCCAGACCCATGATGGTGGGTCCTGGGGTTAGAGTGGTGGCTTCTAGATCCATATTGGCCACAGCCCTCCCTGCCTGTTACTTGGCCCCAGAACCCTGATGGTGGGTCCTGGGGCTGCAGTGGCTGTTTCTTTTTTTTATTTCTATCTATCTCTACACTAAATCTAACTCCTATTAACTATTTTAAAACCTATTGAACTAAATGGAATATCCTAATAATTAACTACAAAGGCCTTGTCCTACAAACACACTGTATCTCTATCTATCTCTATAACTAAGCTAACTACTATGTATATCTATCTAGTAAATATCTATCTAATAAATATCTATCTATCTCTCTATATATACAATATTACACAGGGAGAAACACAAAGAACACAGGGAGGGGTACAAAACTGAAATGAAAATCAATCTAATAATAAACCAACTCTAATAATAATCCGAACTCACCCAAAAGTGATCTGAACTGACCGAACTGTTCTGTCATTTCGACGTTCTGATCTAGATCGGTTCGGTCAGTTCGTGTTTGTGTTCGGGTTCAGTCATCCGAACAGGCCGAGTTCGGGCCGAACTCTGAACTTCGAATTGCGTTCGCTCATCCCTTCTGAGTGGTACTCAGGGATTATTTTTCATCATACCAAGACCACTCATGTGAAGTCCCACAGGGTTCAGTCTTGTCCCCTCTCCTGTTCAACGTGTATATGTAACCACTCAGTGAGGTGGTTGGGAGGTTTGGCAAGCGGTGTCATCAACATGATGATGGCACCCTGCTTTACCTCTCCTTTTCATCAGACCCAGACCAGGCAGTCTCGGTTCTTACCAGGTGACTGGCAGCTGTGGGGGATTGGATGAGTGTGAAACAACTAAAGCTGAATCCCGGCAAGATGTAGGTGATGCTGGTGGGTAAGGCGGCGGGAGTGACGTCCCATATCATTGATGGGGTCTTCCCCTCGCTGGTTCCCCAGGTGCGGAGTCTGGGGATGCTCCTTGATTCACAGCTCCACTTGGATGCTCAGGTCCAGTCTATGGCAAGGAGTGCCTTTCGCCAACTACATCTGGTGCGTTAACTTCGGACATATGTCTCGGACTCTGATGTGGCAACCGTTATCCATGCCTTCATCACCTCTAGGCTTGACTACTGCAATGCACTCTATGTGGGGCTACCCTTGAGGATGGTCCGGAAATTGCAGCTGGTGCCGAATTTGGTGGCCCATCTCCTGGTGGGATTGGGCTGCCATGAACATATTACACCAGTTCTTCGAACTCTGCACTGGCTGCCTGTAGTCTACCGGGTCCGATTCAAGGTGTTGGTTGCCTATAAAGCCCTAAACAGCCTCAGCCTTACCTATTTGTGGGACCGCCTCAACCCCCGGGTCCTGAACTGACCCCAACGGTCATTGGGGGGTGCCCTCCTTGAGGTCCTCCAAGTCTGCTGTGGTGCTATGATGGGGAGGGCCTTCTCAGTGGCTTCCCCACAGCTGTGGAACTCCCTGCCAGTGAGAGGCTCATTTGGCCCAGGATCTCCCCTTGTTTTGATACCGTTGCAAGATGTGGCTGTTCCACCTGGGCNGAACAGGAATGTGTGGTCAGCAGCTCTGTCCTCGTGCTTCACCCAGTGCCCTACCCCACCCCTGCCATCACTCTGTTCAGCACTGGTCAGACCTCACCTGGAGTAGTGTCAGGGCCCTGATTCTCCCATGGAATTATTTTGAAAATTCTGCAGAAACCTGGGAAGTTCAGGGCCCAATTCTGCGCCTCACTGCACTGGGCTGCATTGGGGGAGGCTGCCAGGGCTTACCTCCCCACCCTCCTGGATGCAGCACAGGGTCTCCTCCCCCACTCACCAAGGCTGCATCGGGTGGGTGAGGGCTGCCAGGGCTCGCCTCACTCTCCCTTCCCAGTCCGGTAAATAAATGTATTTAGGAGGCGGCGGCAGCAGCTTCATTCAGCACCGTCGTCGGAACTGCTCCTAGGTGTCTTTATTTACCAGGCTGTGAAGGGTGGGGGGGATGTGAGCCCTGGCAGTCCCTTCCACATGACACAGCCTGGGGAAGGATGGGGGAGGGGGGGGGCATTGGGGATGATTTTATTTCTCCCAGTGCTGATTATTTTAAAGTTGTTTTAAATTGTTGATTTATATTGTTGTGTGCTGCCCAGAGCTGCCTGTGGCAGGATGAGCGAGCTAAAAATATTTAAAATAAATAACTAAAATAAAATAAATGCTCTCAGCAACTCTTAGCCCAGTTTTCCTAGCCCCTAACCTGTGTCCTGTCACTACCTCTCCTCCTCCTTTACCCCTTGGGACAGATCTCTCAGCTTCACTCTGTTTCCTGCTTTTTCTTGGACCTCACCTTGCTACACACTTACATGACACTATCCTATTTGACTGATTTCCTGGCCTGACCCTTGTGTGCTCTGGATTCCAAGGTAATGTTCCTACTTGCCCCAGTCCTACAGGGACTCACCCCTCTGGGATCCAATCCTGCAGGGGCTCACCCAGTTAGACCCTGATCCTGACTTACCACCAAAGCCTCCCACATTCCCACTGCCCCTGAAAGTCTGATTTATTAGTAATGAACATTTTTTATCAGTTTAAAAAAATAAATTTAGAAGCCTGATTTGTTACCAATGAAAAATATAGCAAGCCACAAAATTGTTGGAATATAACATTTTAGGCAATTCTGTACCCAGCCTGAAAATTGTTCAACTGGGGCTCACTTGGGCTACTCAGTTATCACCAACCATCAACATTAGGCCAAAGTACATAAAAACCATTATCTAGGAGTCACTAGAGTTCCACTACAACCAATAACATACCCCAAACTTGGCCAAAGCTTGTACACTAAACCTTGGACATCTCTTTTGTCCACAGGATGCATCACCCTTTACACCATAGGAAGAGTACTACACTAGTTACAGGCTGCTTAGCCTTACAAATAGTGCTTCACCCCTCATTCCCAAGGTGATGGAAGGCTAAGTCATAGGCCACACAAATCCTCTTTGGTACCAATTAAGGATGTGATTTTGTTTGTTTTCTGTTTAACTCAAACAAAATTTTATAACTTCATCAAAGACAAATAGGAAACATAAACACAATAAAAACCAATGAAGTTTTGCTTATACATTTTGTGGGTTTTTTTGCCTGACAGTGCTACAGTGAAGATGTGTCAGGCAAAACAGTGTATCAATTAAACCCAGGGGGGAGGAGGATAGGGAGGTAATGGGGAGAGCTTTATTGGCATCTCTGCTGGCCTATTGGGATCACTAAAATCATACAGCACTTGATGCACACAGAGAATTTCTGTGATAAAGCTTCATTCAGTAGTGCCAGAACTTGGAATAGCCAATGTGGGGCACTGAGAGGAGATCACTGTGAAAGCCATATATCCCCAGGCAGAGAGAGGCTCCAAATGCTTTGTCTGATGCTATTTTCTGGTCGAGAGAATTTTGCAGATTCTATTACTCCACTACCTTTAAATACACTCCCCCAACCAACTCTTTTTTCCAGTTTGTCTCTGTGTCCTTTTACTCCTTCTTCCTTTCTTTTACCTAGCTGTTGTTATGTTTTTTTCATTCCATCCAATTTTTGATTTTTATTTTCATTTAAATTTCCTGTCTTTTTGGCCCTTTTCATATGGGTCGTCCCCCCCCCCCCCCCCTCCACACAGTTTTGCTGCATGGAGACGGGTGGAGGTGCCCGTGTGAATGCTGCAGGGGATGGGGAGAGGATTGGGGGCGCTCATGGAAACACCGCAGGTGGTGTGTGGGGGTGCGTGCATGCTCCTGTGCTCCACCCACCTCCACTAGGGCTGAAGTGGCAACTCCTTCTTCCATGCCTCTATTTCATTTTGCCATTTTGGAATTTACCACAACTTTCTGCAGTTTTTCTGCCAGCATTCCATTAATTCTGTGCCCTTTGCTTTGTGACATCAGAATTATTGGAATAATCGGAAAGTGTTGGAATAATCTCAGAAAGTGTCAGGATAATCTCGGAAAGTGTCGGAAGAAGCATTGTTCCACTACTTCGCACCATGACCGCATGTTCAAAAGTGCCGAAGGAAGTAGTGGAATGAAAGTGGCATAATGGTGGAAGTAGTGGAATGAAAGTGGTGTAACGGCAGAGGTAGTGGAATGAAAGTAGCAGAATGAACATCTCTATTGCACTGTGCCACTCATTGCAGAAGAGCTATTTCTGTCTGAAACAGTTACCGCAGTGGCTTACCATTTCAGCCCTTATGTCCACCTGTCACTCATGCACAAAGCAATGGGCACCAATGCCCGATGTTCCATGCGTGGAGATAGGTGGAGGCGGGTGGGGGTCCGTGGGAAATCACCCCCATGAGCCACCCACCCACCACAGCACCCACTCATCCCCCCACCCACTGTGGCCCATGTGAAAAGGGCCTTAGTGTGTAGTATTCCCTATTCCCCTATTGCCTCAAAGAGAGAGATCCTGGGCACCAAGTCCAAAATAGGTGTTGCCTAATGACTGGGACACTTAAATGTTCACTGCCACAGTAACAGGATGGGAAAGTGTCTGTGAGTCAACTTAAAACTACCGTTTTGGCAAACTAAAGCCATGCAAGTCAATGCCTGCTGAAATGAATGGAATGCCCTTGCCCACTGAAATGAATGGAACATGAAATTTTAAACATAAGTGATAAAAATAAAATGAAAAACAAAGCAGGAAAAAATTCAAACATTAATGAAACTGAAACAAAACAGAAAATGTTCTCTCCTGCACATCCCTAGTACCAATCCTGTTCCTGATCTCAGGAGTGATGTCTCATTCTATTAGTATTCATATGGTCTGGTGATGTCTTGCCTTAAGGGGAAGAGTGGGATAGAAATCCTAATAAATACATAGTTCATTAAGCACTGGGCAATAATGCAAAGGCCACTATGGAATTCAGAATCTCCTATGTTCAAAGTTAAACACCAATTTGGAGCTTAAACATAACACATGATTGTTGAACCAGCAATCAGAAAAGGGTGGAGGAACTACAGGGAAGGCCAAAACTCAAACAAACAAAAAGTTGCTATTTTGGGTATGCATGGCTTAGGGGGGAAATTCCCTTACCAATCCCAAACAGGTGACAACTACCTGGTGCTCACTGTGACCACTCCAAGAAGCGCGAGGATTGCTGCTTTCTTCACTTGCCAGCACCCATCAGCCACCCTCCTGACTTAACAGGGCAATTTCTACCCTAGCGTGGCCTCACATGTTGTATTGTCAGAGCACTTCTTTTATTGGCTGGAAACTTCAGGGGCATAACTGACTTCTCCTCCGAGCCTGCTCATCTCATGCTGACAGTGCTCTCCCTCACGTCCGCCTAACAGCAGCCTCTCCTCTGTTGCTCGTAGGGGAAGGTGCTACAGACCCAGACCAATCTCAAGTAATATGCCAGCCTTCCCTTCTTAGTAACAAAACAAGTAAGAATATGAACAAATCCTTGGAATCAGTGACCTAGCTCCAAAATATGATTTTCTCCCCCATTTTTATGAAGAATGGAAATAAACAAAATGTTTAAATGTTCTTGCAATGTGTGTGTGAATTTTCCTCTCACTTCATCCTCTGCTTGCTATATTGGTCATGGAATTGAAAGCACTAGTGTAAAACAAGAAAACTGCTCTTATATATAGCCCCCTCCCAAAGGATAAAATGGGGACTTTGAAATGTTTCCATTTGGGTATTTTGAACTGGGCCTGAAAGTCTCTGTACAGTGATCTGTAGGGGGATACACAATGCCCATTTTGGAGCCAAAACATTCACCTTTACTCCTAGAGTGATAAAGGGGAGATCTGTCAGTCAGGAGCTGGAGGATTTTCCTCCAGTGAGGACGGGGGCTGTTGCCTGGTGACCTGAGGAGAAGAAAAGCTCCATGAGGAAAAGGAAAAAGACAGAGGCCTACACTTGGGAGATGGCTGTATGTGCTCAGATGCCTGGATTCTTCCCCAGCCTGAGATCTGAGAGGGGTCTCACTCTGCAGCTTGTCTGTCTGGGGGAGTGTGTAACACAAAGTGACTGCCAGCTTGGAGGCCTGCATTGAAGCACTGAACAGTCTGCCATGCCTATTTTCAGACTGCCCTACAAGCCCGTTGCACAGCACCTTGACTAGAGAGCCTGTTCTTCTCTGTTCCATCCTGTGCTGTGAAAACAGCTGTACAGCCCTCCGATTGGAGGACCTAAGATTCCAAAAGCGATTGTGAATAACGGCCCTGCAATTTGGGTTTGCTACTCAAAGAGATAATCTTAAACCAGCCAATGCAAGCAAGGTGTACCCCGAGACCAAAAGACAGTAAGGTCTGGATTATACAACCCTAGGAGGGGAACAACCTTCTTCATATCTTAAGAGTGTGTGTGCATTATCTTTTGTCAACGTTTCATAAAGCTTAATGTGTCTTATTTATTTAGATTTTTTTCATTCCCACCCTAAGGCTCAGGGTGGCTTGCAATTCTTTAACTTATTAACTGTAACATTAACATTTAACTCAACTCTTAATCCTCACAACAACCCTGTGAGGTAGGTTAGACGGAGAGATCTGTGATTGGCCCAATGTCACCCAGTGAATTCTTGGGTAAGGTGAGATTTGAACAGGGTTGTCAATGGCCTTTAAAGGATTTTATGGCATTTGGAGATTGTTAGGGCATAACAATGGTGTCTTGGCTATGGCTATGGGCTGAAGGGACATTAAAAAGAGTGGGGCATACTAACTACTGCTCTATCTCCATACCTATACAATGGGAATGTTCAGAAAATTATGACTATTTTTATGCCACTAGAAACTTGTAAGGTATCTGACCAATATTATTATTGTTATTATTATTTGTGCTGGTTTTCTATGCAAAGAGAGCAGTGTGTGTGTGTGTGTGTGTGTGTGTCCATTAAAAACATTTGATCCCAGAGACTGATTTCAGCTGCATGTGGCAGAGGGCTAAAATATAGGTAGTATGAGGAACAAGGCCTACTACCGGCATCTGTGATCTTCTAGAACAATGGCCATCTCACTTTTTGAGCCTGGAACTTGCCTTGTAGGCCTTCTGATTCTTGCTTATTCCACAACCTCTCTGTTTTCTGTTAACTGACTGCTGCCCGGCAATGCCCAGCAACAACAGGAAAGTGGGAGTATCAATGCTTCACACTGTTACCAATATGAACCTGAATCTTGTTACTGCCTGTGTATGAACCTGTACCTGTTTCTGACCATGTGTACCTGCACTCAAGCCTGTTTCTGCTCTGATCCTGTTTTGGGTCTTTCCTCCAGCTCTGCTCCCATTCTGATCTTCTCTCTGCTTCTGCCTGGATCTGATTTATCCACATCCTGGATAAACCAATCCCTGGTATGTAGGGGATTTTACTAACGTTTGTAAAAATGGATGCACTTAGAAGGAAGAGAGATTCTCTTTTACACCTCCCACCCCACTCCCAATGGTATTGGACTTACAGTGAGTATGCTATCCCTGCTGCCCAGAAACCAGGCTTCACTAATTTTGGTGTTTGCTAAATGAAATGACTTATTTCATTTAATTTTCATGATAAAAAATTCATTATTTTTTAAAATTTCATGACAGATTATTTCCCATTGGTGTTGGCTCTTTGTTTTCCTTCAAATTGTATCCCTGTGAACTGCACTAGTCTAAATACACCAAAAAGTAGTGAACTTTTCTATTCTGTCTGCTGTAGTTACATTATATTTTGACTTCATCTTTTTTTCCAATAACATAAGACTTCACGTTTTATTACAATTCCATACAATGCTCTATCTGCCTAGACAGTGAAAGAATTTACATTTGATGCCATTATTTCCTAGCAGGTACAATGGCAAATCTGAATAAAGTAGACTCTTTGATAAGCATGAAAATTCATTTAAATACCTGTGTGACAATTCTCATTCAGATGTTCCAGTAAAGACAGGCTTTGCATGCTAGCAATGGCAGGCTGTTAAAAGAGGAGAAAAGAATAAGAATATTAAAGAAACTCAATGGAATATTAATGTTTCACTGCATATGTTCCATTATGGAAAGTTAAAATTATGTAGGCTTATGTACTTACGAAAGGAACAATAAGTCACTGGGCTGCCTTATACTGGTTAAATCCACTAAGATCTGTAGTATTACTCTGACATTGGTGCAAAGCAGATCTGAATCAGGCTACATGCAAATATGAAGTAAATATTACATAATCTATCAGACAGTCAATGGCCTTGGAGGTTGAGCTGTACCCACAAAATGGAACTGTCATCTTGTGTGAAATTCTGATCATTGTCCCATTAGCATGAATGAAGGTGACAGACAAAGTGTTTGAGTGGAAAAGGCCACAACTCTTTGTTAACCAAAATGCAGTCTGGAAAGGACGAATAACAAAAAAACTAAAAAAAACTAATATAAAAAAAAACATTAAATTTTGCAGGTCCACTAACTCCTAAATTCCTGGACGGACACCACTGTCCAAATATAAACCCGTCAAGACCCCTATCTAACTGGGGTCCAGAGAGAGAGGTGGCCAGTGTCCCCAGCTAGGGTTTGGTGCAATCCTACTTAGCTGGTGCTGCTGGCCAGATCCCTATGGCTAGCGTATAAGATGTGGGTCGGTGATCCCCTAATCAGCAGTCCTCCAACCCCCACCTCTTAGGGAAATTTAATTCCAATTCCAAAATTTTCCACTCTCTTCAAAGGTTATGCCAAACCTTGGACCTCCACCACAAGATCAGCTGCTTTGCTTGGAATGCTCATCCAGCCCCTTCTCGATCCAGTCTGACTGGACCAATGCTCACAACTTTCCACAAAGGACTCTTAGGTAGTACGGATGTGCGAACAGGATGGAGTTCAGATGTTTGGCCATTCGGACTAAAAACTTAGTTCGGGTTCGTGGGTTCAGTCCAGCGGAGTTTGGCCCCTCTGAACGTTTGACAGAGTTCAGCACCGCTGGAAGGCTTGGGTCGCTCCAGGGGCCCATGGTGGCATGAATGGTCATTGAAGACCCAGCAGCAGCAGCAGCAGCAGCAGAAGCAGCAGCAGCAGAGACCGGGAAGGCTTGGCATTTGGCACCCTGAGTTGCCCGGGCAGGCAGTTTCAGTGCTTGGCCACTGGGGATGCCAGTGGCATCAGGGCTGGCCATCGGAGACCCAGAAGCAGCAGCAGCAGAGACCAAGAAGGCTTGGGGCTTGGCACCCCAGGTTGCCCAGGCAGGCAGGCTCAGCCTTGGGGGTGCCCATGGTGCCAGGATTGGCCGTCGGAGACCCAGTGGCGGCAGCAGCAGCAGCAGCAGCAGCAGCAGCACAGACCAGGAAGGCTTGTGGATTGGCATCCCAGGTTACCTGGGCAGGCAGGCTCGGCACTTGGTCTCTGGGGGTGTCTTTGGCACCAGGGTTGGCAGGCCATTTGAGACCTAGCAGAAGCAGCAGCAGAAAATGGAGAAGCTTAGAGCTTGGCATACCAGGTTGTCCTGGAAGGCAGGCTTGGCACTTGGCACCTAGGAGTGCCCATGGCACTAGGGCTGGCCATCAGAGACCCAGAGGAAGCAGCAGCAGAAGCAGAAGCCAAAAAGGTTTGGGGGTTGGTGGCTGGCACCCATAGGGGACAGGGCATTGCAGGCTAGCATCAGTGGAGTGGCGGAAGAGGCCTAGCCAGGGCTTGGTGGCCAGTACCCTTTCTTGGCCGGGCATTGCAACTTGGCATTGGTGGAGCAGTGGCAGAAGCCCGGCCAGGGCTTGGTGGCTGACACCCCTGCTTTGTCGGGCGATGCAGGCTTCCGGGCATCAGTGGGACAGTTGCAGACAATGAAGTGGAATGACAACCCTCCTTGCCTGGAACGTAGGCCCCAGAAACCTGATGGTGGGTCCTGAGGTTGAAGTGCCAGCACTAGGGCTTGGAATATCAGTTCTCCTGAGATCCGATATTGCCAGTATTTGGATGTATCAGCTTAATCCGATAAATCCAATATTCACCTGTACCGGCATACCAGATTTTTAACATTAGCCATGGTACCAGATTTTTTACATTGCGGCCAGTGAAGTCAATAGCCGCAATGAAAAAAATCCGGTACCACGGCCAATGTTAAAAATCTGGTATGCTGATATCGGTATATCTGGTGCCTGGGAGATCCGATACTGGTACATCCAGTACCAGGTATTCTCCCCAGTGTCCCACCCCTAGATGACACCTCTACTTGGCCGGGCATTGAAGGCTGGCATCGGCGGAGCAGCGGCAGAGACCCAGCCAGAGCTTGGTGGCTGGCACCCCTGCTCAGCCGGGTGTTGCAGGCTGGCTGGCATTGGCAGAACAGTGGCAGAGGCCTGGCCATGGCTTGCTGGCTGGTGTGGAGAGCAGATGTCTGCTGCCATGGAGAATACCCGCTCACTAGGGACACTTATTGATGGGAAGGACAAGAGACTCTTGGCCACTTTGGACAGGGCCAGCCACACGTTGCTCTTGCCAGCCAAGTAGGCCAGGGGTTCGATGCACGGCTCCTCCTCCAGGTAGCTCTCCACTGCTGCTGAGTCGCTGTCGTACTCACGTAACTCTGCCTGGGCACCACATCCACCAGTGACCTCAGTCACGCTGCCTGCCCTGCTGTGCATGGGCCCATGGTCGTCAGAGTGCCCTGCACATACGAACTGCTGCTACTGGCAATAGGGGTGCTTCTGCTGCTCAGCCTGCTGATTGTGCTGCTGTTGCTAGGGCTGGGGGCAGGGATAGACCCCACCGGCTGAAAGGGGTGGCTGCTCCCACTACCACCCTCCCCAGGGGCGTCCTGCTGCTGCTGCCGCACACTCTCAAGAGCCCGTTGTGCCTGTCGGACCCTCTACACCAGGTCACCCTTCCAGTACCCATAGAGTGCTGTCTGGCATGCCATGCTGCCCTTGACCCTGGGTCAGCAAAATGTATTCCACCCACTGCAGGAGCTCATCTAACCGCGCCTTCAGCCCTGCCTTCATCTGCTACACCAGGGAAACCACCTCATCCACCAGCAGACTGGCTGCTAGTCCATGCCCCTCCACCCCTGATGCTAGGAAGTCTGCTCCTCAGCTGCTCCCCCCTCCCTTGGCCTGCTAGCCCTGTTTTTCCCACCCAAACTTGCCCAAACTCATCCGAACGTGGCCAAACTTTTCAGGGTTTTGGGCGTTCAGTTTGGTCGTTCAGTTCGCCCATCCGAATGGACCTAGTTTGGGCTGAATCCCGAACATCCGAACCACATTTGCACATCCCTACCAGGTAGTGGTCAGTACCTCTGGTGACAGGTGTACACTGTTCTCTCAGTACAACTCAAGCCTCATCCAACAAATCATACCGTGGATCCATCGAAGCACTGCCAAGTCTGATAATCCAAGGGTGTAATCCCATTAATCCTTAGGTTCTAACTGCATCCCAGGTAGCATCTCCATGATCTTGTCGAAATCACTCTTTATCATGTGAGCCAACTCCAACCCAGACATCAGGAGGAAGTCTTTCTCGCCCAGATGAATAACTCTTACTTGGGGTGGTGTCCTCCACATTAACCCATGAAAAGTGGGCATCAGCTGATCCCACAGCATTCATTTCTTTCCCCTATACCAGATCTCGGCTCAGTTGCTCAGATCCAGATGGGAACCCCAACTCATCCTTCTGGCCACTTCCGCCACCCAGTAGACAATGCTGTGTGTGACAATCCAAACTTACTTCTGCTCTTTCCTGGCTGGGAGGACTCAACGTGTGATGCTGGGTGATAATTCATCTTCTCCCTGGGGCATCACATGTGGAGTGTCGCAGGGTTCTATCTTATCCCCTCTCTTGTTCAGTGTGCATATGCAGCATTTGGGGGAGAATGTCAGAGAGTTTGGTGTAAGGTGTCATCAGTATGCTGATGACACCCAACTATATCTCTAATTTTCATCAGACCCAGGTCTGGCAGTCTCGGTGCTTACCCGGTGTCCATCTGCTGTGTGGGATTAGATGAGGGCGAGCCGCTTGAAGTTAAATCCTGACAAGACGGAGGTGATGGTTGTGGGGAAAGATGAGGGAGTGATGCCCCCCATCATTGATGGGGTCCTTTCTACCCAGGTATCTCAGGTCCATAGTCTGGGGGTACTCCTGGATCTGGAGCTCAGCCTGGATGTCCAGGTGGTGACTGTGGCAAAGGGTGCATTCCGCCAGTTACATCTAGTATGTCGACTTAGGTCGTATGTCTCGGACTCAGACCTGACCACAATAATCCATGCTTTTACTACCTCGGGATTGGACTACTGCAATACACTCTACGTAAGGCTACCCTTGGTGCTGGTCCAGAGACTGCAGATGGTGAAGAATGCAATGGCCTATCTCCTGAAGGGGATGGGACGACGCGAGTATGTTACTACAGTGCTTCATTCTCTGCACTGGCTGCCGATAGTCTTCCGGGTCCAATTCAAGCTGTTGATGATGACCTTTAAAGCCCTAAGCAGCCTGAGCCCTGCCTACCTGTAGGACTGCCTCACCCTCCGGATCCTGGATTGACTTCTGTGGTTGACTGGGGGGGCGCCCTCCTTGAGGTCCCCCGGGTTTCCCGGGTGTTGACCATGAGGAGGACATTTTCTGTGGCTGCGCCGCGGCTGTGGAACTCCCTCCCATTGAAGGTCACCTGGCCGCTGACCTCCTCTCTTTCCGTAGACAACGTAAGTCCTGGCTGTTCTGCTGGGCCTTCACCGAGGGAGATGGGATGGGTGGGGTGGCATATACATTTTAATAATAAATAAATAAATAAATAAATAAATACTTCCAGGAAATTTGATCTGGATCTGCTAAGCCAACAAACAAGAGAAATTAGATGTTGGCAGCACCATATGGTCCCCATCACCATTTGGGGAAAACACCCAGTCCCTCAAAAAGTGAGGGGATGGATATACTCGCAAAAAGCACCTGATCACCATCTACCCAGCGACTGCCATGTTTCCTAAAACCGTTGCTTCTGCAGATGAGGCTGCTACAATCTCGAACAAGTTTGAACCAAACAATTCTGTTGCACACCCCACCCCCTTAAACTCTGCTTCATTACAGCCAAAAATCGGGTAACTGGTTAAAGGCTTGCCACTGCCATGTAAAAGCAAGTAACCATCCCTTGGCGGATGGGCTACCATATGTGCCCTCATCACCCAGACTGGACATTTATATTGGTAACAGGACTCATCATGAAGCCTTACTCTAATTCCCCTTCCCCTCTGCTCTGCCTTAGATCACCTAACCCTGAATACCATGGCATCTTCACTGCACATTTGAGATCATCTAGCTGTAAGGTCCTCCCACACCCATCCGTCCTGGATCGGACAATACTTTTGCTAGTTTTGAATACACCAAAGAAGGCAATGGTTAAGGCTGCTGTAAAGAGAAGCACCTTGCTACTATCAACACAATTTTTTGAAATGAGGTGACCATGCCTGCCAATATCTGCATAGAAATGGGGCATGTTATCCTTCAGGCTGTTCTCCTGCCTGTGCCAAGACCCTCAGTCCCTTCAAGAGCTGACTCTGCCCTGCCTCAGGCTGTCTGGTCATTCTACAGCAAAAAGAAATGGTGGACCATTTGGCCACAATAGTGCCTGACACCAATCCTTTTCTATGGAGCTTAAGACCAAGCCTGATTACATGGTACAAGAAGATTGGAAATTGATCCACCCACCCCTCCACCCATCTAAATGCCTGGAATTGGGGTTACATACTCTAGCAGAGTATGTAATACTGAAATCAATCAAATCAATCAAACCAAATCGCATTAAAAAGTTCTAAAACCCAAGCTTCCACAGGTAAGCAGGAACAAGATCTGGGGCTTGATTGGCCCAGGAGCCAGCTCTCTGAAATGCCCCACTCCTATGGCACTCAGACAGATACCCATGTGAAGCATTCCCCACGTATGTCACATCTCTGGACAACTTTAACCGTGCCACTCAGTCGCCACGGGTTCCTTTCCCAACACTCTTATTTAAAAGCACCCTATTTTTTTCCTATGGCACTCAGACATAAGATTCAGGTCAGCAGCACCTCTGTTCCAGGAAACTGCTAGGAACATATGTAATTATTCAAGAGCCTTCTCATTGAGTCAAACCATACAGTTGATCATTCCATTCCATTCCATTCCATTCCATATATATTTGGTACCCCGCACTCTCTCCCGTAGGACTCGAGGCGGCTTACAACAATACAACAATAATTCTGGAAGTTTCCACGCAGGGATCCCAGAACAACATTTCAAAGCAACTAACATGATATACAATTTACCATAATATGCAATTTCAATTTCAATATACATAGTAATACAACACATTCCCCAACCTTCAGCTGACATCTCACTCTATAACCTCCCCAATACAAACGGAGTAGGTCCCAACCACCACCGACTCCTCCCCTGCTGCCACCAGGGAAAGCCTGGCCACCTCCACCCCTCTCTCACCGGGGGGAGGTGGCCCCACCAAACCAACATCAGCAATTATATTCAACTCATCATATTCCTCCCATTCTCCCCTCTCCCTTACTAGCCCCACCCAGGACACCCCATCTACACACAATTCTCACCCCTCTCAGAACTCCTCTCCCCTCATGTGCTTAAGTCTTTGGGTTTTTCACACGGGCGCCCCACCACCACACCCCTCCCACCGCACACATGTGCGATGGGAGGGGGGCACCTGTGGAAATGCTGCCTGAAGTGCGAGGGGATGGGTGGGCACCCGTAGGAATGGCACCTGTGGTAGGTGGGGTGTGTGTGCTCTCCTGCGCTCCACCTATCTCCATCCATCACCCACACATGGAGCAAAGGGCTCCAATGCTGGTTGCTCCATGCATGGAAATGAGTAGAGGTGGGTGTAGATGGGTGTGTGCCCATGGGAACTGGCACACCCACCTCCTCCCACTGCAGGTGCACACCCATCCCCACACCCACTGCGGAGCGTTTGAAAAGGGGCTTTATATGACTGTAGTTATTTCTAAGTAATTGAGCCTTTAAATAATTTAGAAATGTGTTGTTTGTGTAAATTTTAAAAAGAATACACAAACACACACACACACTTCAGCTTTGAAATTTAATCACTGGGTTTGATGAATTCTTAATTCTCACTTTGATAAAGCCAATGGCCATTTTTCTGCTTCTCACCAATGGGTTGGTTTGTGCAGGATTAAAATAAATAGATTTAGGGTCTTTGGATGAGTATTTAAGGTTTGATATTAGAGCATACATAAGCTTCTTTCTTTCTTTCTTTTCTCCTCCCCTCCCTCTCCAAACCAATTCAATCATGAACATTTTTGAGAACTTGCTAGCACCTAAGTTGTTTCAGAGCTCAATATATTCAGGATATCCGGTTTTTATTTTGTCTCAGGCACTCCTTGTGTTACATCAACAGACTGAAAATCTCAGACTATGTGGGAGCATCATGATGTGTCCATTTGAAATCAAGTTGTTTAGAAAAATATTTTTAGCAACTTCTCTTCTTAAAAAAAAATCAAAAAAATCACAAAGGAATGATCCTTAATAACTGAAATCTCAGAGACTATTTCTGCATAATGCTAAGCCCTCAAAAAGATTTCTTTATCATGGCCCAGCAGCTCTTAGCTGCCAAATGAGGACAACAAAAAGGTTCTACTTAAAGCACATATTACAGGTCTGAAAGTAAACTGTGATACCTCTCTAATTTCACTGCCAGGAAGTTAGCAGTTGAATTCAGGCTTTGAATGTCACACTTGTGTCATCAGAGGCCACTGCCATTTGATATGTGTGTATATATATAAATTATCTAAAACAAAAAACCTAACAGTTTCAAAAAACATTAAGGGCAGAACCATTTCCAGAACAAAAAGCTTTCCTCTTAAAAACATTTCAAAAAATACATTTTACCCTAAAAAACTCCAAAAAAACCATGAAAATTAATTACAATTACAATTTTAAAAAATGTTTAACTTACATTACAACAAAAATTAACTACCAAAAAGCATGAACATTATTTACAGATTTTCTATCTATATTCCATAATTTGCCATCAACATTAAGGGAAGATATGTGCTTACTTTATTGCCATACCTACTCATTCTTACTAATATTTACCAATAAGTAAACTAGCACATTATTTCTTTAACTTTCCATAGTCACATAACTTTCCAAACAGGAAGTTTGGGGCTGGTGTTGTGAAGGGGGAAGATGATTCTAAGAGTTGCTCCAAATCCTCCCCATGGAGTGAATGAATAAAAGTCATGCAACTTTTCATATGGAGTGAAATGTATGGAGTGAAACAAGAGAGTAATCAACACGAGACTGACTAGAGCTTCCTCTTGCTGGCGCTTCTGAGGCAAGAGAATAATTGACATGAAACTGACTAGAGCTCATGCAGCTTTTCATATACAGTGAGGCAAGAGGATAATTGACATGAAACTGTCTAGAGTGTCCTCTTGCTGGAGGCTTCTGAGGCAACAGGGTAATTGATATGAAACTGACTAGAGCTTAATGTTTTTGTGACAGAGCTGGCTTTTGGTAAAGTTACATGATTTTAAAAAGCAGTCACGTAACTTTCATTACGCTTTTTTTTCTAACAACACAAATGGCAGTCGGCGGCTGCTCGATTGTGCATGTGCCCACCAGCAGAACTTATTTTTTAATGTTTAATCATTTATTTTTGGCTGCACCAAATACTGTCATACTACAGTAGCACTTGAAGGAGATCTCAGACTACAAGTCTGTGAAGTCTGGGGCCTCAACTCATCAGGGGGGAGAAGATAGCCATGGTTAAAATAGTCAAGATGCTGTGCATTTTGACCACAACCAATTAACTTTTCAACAGTTATAACTTTTTATTTTCTGGCTGGAACTTCTTCGAACTTTGCAATGTTGCATGTATGATGGTCCACACAAATTAAGCAATGGATAAATGTTCAAAACTGTAACTCAAGTGGTTTCCTCAATATTGGGGAATATTCCTCAATATTCCTTCATCAGTCCCCTGTTTATAATGGAGAGTAGTTGTGCCTTTAACTTAGGCCCTTTTCACACAGATACTCTAACACTGATAAAATTGGTGTTATAGTGTCTGTGTGAAAAGGGCCTTACTTACAGCTAATGCTGCAATGGCCTGGCTTTAAATAAATAAATAAATAAATAAATAAA